>WNWK01003038.1:130000-182921 GCA_009830355.1 Cherax destructor
CGGAAACGTGTTCCTGGGGTCGAAAATTTTTTGGAAAAAAAAAATTAATTTTTTCTTATGAAATGATAGAGAATCTTTTTCCGATTATAACACCACCAAAATTATGAAATTTGATCGAAAACTAACGGAATTATGCTTTCGTGAAGTTCGCGGTATCTATAACACTGATGCATCGGGGATTTCACCCACTTTGAACCCTATTTTCGACAAATTCAGAAAATGGCAATTTGGCCAATTTCATGCAAAATAAAAAAGATGTCAATTTCAAAATAGGGTCCAGAGTAAACAAGGCAGACATTCCTGGCACTAAAATAACATGTTCTCTGTTCATTAGCCACGTCTCCAGGCCCCTGTTCTATTACTTTTGCTTTTCATTTTGAATTTTTATTCTCACACAAAAATAGAAGATTTACTGTTATGTATACAACTGCATCATTGTAAAAATGGTATAAATAATATCAGAGCACTTGTGCATGAATATAAGACTCGCCAGTTGATGTGTATTGGACGCATGGTGTGATTTGTTTACTCTTGAACATCGTAAAAAATCGAACATTTTCGCTAATTTGAGCTCAATTTCAAGGTACTTGTCATTGTCATACCAATCAAAATCATCTCTATTTCTGTAATATATCTTCCATTCTATCAAATGAGACCAGGAAAACGAGAATACATCAATAAATACCATATGAAAATCGACTGCAAAGTCGCTGTTTTAATCGAAAAAAACGGTCAGTTTTTTTTTTCTCATTATGCAGTGTGTGCTGCAGGATTTTTTTTATACTGCGCACACTGACCACACAGACCCATTCTTTCATATGTATGCCTACCAGACGTTTTCTGCTTAAATTGAGGCCGCTAGAATTTGGGCGTACTAGTACGGCACCAACCCCTGCTCGTAAAATGTACTAGTATGGCCCCGACCCCGAAAGGGTTAAGGGTTTGAGGCTGACCCTGACCCTGTCGACCCTCTGCCTGTTATGGAATCTATCGTGTCTTTGGAGAAGTCCATGGGGTTGGAGGTGAGTGGCGAGGATGTGGAAGAGTTGGTGGATGACCACAGGGAAGAGCTAACCACTGAAGAGCTGCAAGACCTTCATCTGCAACAGCAACAGACCACAGCTGAGGAAATTGGTTCAGAGGAGGAGGAAGAGAGAGGGAAGAATGTGCTTTCTTCAGCAATTAAGGACATTTGTGCAAAGTGGAGGGAGGTGCAAAGTTTTGTGGAGAAATACCACCCTGACCAAGCTGAAACAAGCCATATCTGTAACATGTTCAGTGACAAAACCTTGTCCCACTTCAGGCAAATCTTAAAGAGACGCCAGAAACAGAGCTCTCTGGACAGTTTTTTTGTGCGACAGGGGTCCAGTGACTCTCAAGCTGGTCCTAGTGCCACTAAAAGACAAAGAAGGGAAGTAACCCCAGAGAGGGCTTTGATACCTAAAGTTCTTATGGAGGGGGATTTCCCTTCCAAACAATAATCAATCCTCCCTCTCTCCTCCTCCCTGTCTTCCATACGCCAACAAGAGTCTTCAATAAAGGTATGTAATAGTGATTTAAATGTTCATTTATCCATTTCATTAGTCATTTTATTTAGTTCTCATTGTTTTGTGTATGTAAAACTATAGTTAATCTTTAAAAAAATTATTTTTTTTTAATATTTTTGGGTGTCTGGAATGGATTAATTTTTTTTTTAATTGTATTTACAGTACATTAATTCTTATGGGAAATATTATTTTGGTTTTTGGCCTTTTCAGATTTAGGCTGACCTTCTGGAACAATTTATGGCCAATAACCGAGGGTCCACTGTATATCATTGATTTAATTTAATATTTAAGATGTTGTTCAAGAGAAGGTCAAAAGCACGTCAGATTTCACAGTTCATCCTGGGATTTTTAGCACCCTGCCACCCTCTACAGAAAAGTGTACTGAGTAACTCATAATGATTTAGAACTTTTTATGATAATATAAATCATGTGGATAACAGAGAATAACAAAGGGGGGGTGGGGGCAAAGGTTATTATTATTTTTGAACATGCTCTGAGCCAGTAGGGGGTTATACAGTGCTGAGGAAGGAGTTTTAACAAGGTTTAATCCAAGGAAAGGTAGAGTAGCACCAATTCCTCAGGTCAAGAGTCCACAAACATCAAGGCACTGCTCGTTGAAAATGAAAATGAAAATGTTTATTTCCTTGCAAAGCTTACAATATGTGGTTTACATATTATGAAATGTTAATTACAAAGAAGGCGACTAGCATGCCTAGGCATTTCGGGCAGACTAATCCTAATTCTTACTCTATATTGACACAGGTTATATACCTTATTGCATACTGATATAAAAGTTAGGTAACTGAAGTGATTAATTAGATTTATAATAGTGAGGTAGTACAAAACATATAACAATATTACAATTAGTAAATTTAGTAATGGGAATGGTTTTATCTTGGCATGATACACTGTTTCTATAAAAGCTCCTATATTGGGAGAGTATTTCAGGCAAACTTAGTACTAACTTAAGATTTATTAGGCAATAACTATACAGTGGAACCTCTGCTTACGAGTGCCCCACCATACGAGTTTTTCAGGATACGAGCCGTTGCTCGGTCGATTTTTTGCTCCTAGATATGAGCCAAAATTCAGGTTGTGAGCTTCCCCCTCAAGGGAGGTTCCTTGACACTGGTGAGGGGCTCTTGATCTAGGGAATTGTATCTGTGCTCCAGTTCCAAAAATTAAGCTTAAATACCTTCCATCCCCTCACCCCCACAGGTGCTGTATAATCCTATGGGTTTAGTGCTTCCCCATTATAATACTGTAATAATAATAATAATACATATAATAATATAATAATAATACTATAATAATTATAATAATACTATAATAACAAGTGAGTTTCAGAATGCCACCACTAGATGGCACAGTGAATACCACAACAATGCGGGAGTGAGAATAGCCGCCACCACTTGTTACATAATGACAAACAGTGGAGCCTCAGCTTAAGAATTTAATCCGTTCCATGACCTTGCTCGTATCCTGATTTGTTCATATGCTGAGTCAATTTTCCTCATTTAAATTAAATGAAATGGAATTAATCCGTTCCAGCGGAATTCCTGCTCTCAGGAGGCACGGCAAAATACTTCAATATTTCACTAATATCAACTCTACGGCTTATTTATCTATCACAATTCATCTAATATGACATAATAAACAATATTAATAACATAGAAACATGATATATACTCTAGAATGAATAAAATAGGCCATAATATGGCGAGTGATGGCAGCAGCGGCAGCATCCGCCATTTACTCTCCCACTGACTATAGTATCTTCCCATGCTCTTATTATAAGAGAAAATGGAGTGTTTGTGGGGCTAACTGCACTAGATCACAGTTTCATAAGGAAAATGCTGAAACAATGCATGTACATAATTTATAAATAAGAAATATTGTATAAAAACATAGTAGAGAATGTAATGAAATAAAGTGGTTATTGTATGTATAATATAGTACACACTTACCTTGGAGCAGATGCTGGCAGAGCTTGAGGGTGGTGGAAGATAGCGCAGGGTGGCGTATGTTGTCAGTGGCCCTATAAACCTCAACACCATTGGAGGAGTTAAGTTTCATGTCATCCTTTTTCTATTAATCATTTAACTTGCTACACTTAACGCTACACCTTATCACTGAACTTAACTGCTACAATTTACTGGCGCTATAACCTTTATAGACTCCTGCTTTAGTATTGTGCATATCGTACAAGTGCTACGCTGGTACTCGTCAAGTCCTTAACCCTCAAACCTAGTTTGTGTTTTTCTATGATTTCAAGCTTTACTTCCATAGCCATCATCCTCTTTCTTCTCAGCACTGTCCTTTGCACTTGCTTTCTTAGGACCCATGATTAGAAAAAAGAAATTTGGCGAAATAACTGCACGAAACGCAAGGAAAACAGAAGAATTCCTTCCACCGGGCGAGTGTTGTTGTTGTTGTGGTACTCAGCCTGCCATCTCGTGGTGGTGTTCTGAAGCTCACTTGTTACTATTATTATTATTATTATTATTATTTTTATTTTTATTTTATTAACACATAAAATAATCGGCCGATTCCCACCAAGACAGGGTGGCCCGAAAAAGAAAAACTTTCATCATCATTCACTCCATCACTGTCTTGCCAGAGGGGTGCTTTACACTACAGTTATAAAACTGCAATATTAACACCCCTCCTTCAGAGTGCAGACACTGTTAAATGTTACTTTGCTCAAACTCCAACAGCACGTCAAGTATTAAAAACCATTTGTCTCCATTCACTCCTATCAAATACGCTCACACATGCTTGCTGGAAGTCCAAGCCCCTCGCACACAAAACCTCCTTTACCCCCTCCCTCCAACCTTTCCTAGGCTGACTCCTACCCCGCCTTCCCTCCACTACAGATTTATACACTCTCGAAGTCATTCTGTCTCGTTCCATTCTCTCTACATGTCCGAACCACCTCAACAACCCCTCCTCAGCCCTCTGGATAATAGTTTTGGTAATCCCGCACCTCCTCCTAATTTCCAAACTCTGAATTCTCTGCATTATATTCACACCACACATTGACCTCAGACATGACATCTCCACTGCCTCCAGCCTTCTCCTCGTTGCAACATTCATCACCCATGCTTCACACCCATATAAGAGTGTTGGTATAACTATACTCTCATACATTCCCCTCTTTACTTCCATGGACAAAGTTCTTTGTCTCCACAGACTCGAAGTGCTCCACTCACCCTTTTTCCCCCCATCAATTCTATGATTCACCTCATCCTTCATAGACCCATCTGCTGACATGTCCACTCCCAAATATCTGAATACATTCACCTCCTCCATACTCTCTCCCTCCAATCTGATATCCAATCTTTCGTCACCTAATCTTTTTGTTATCCTCATCACCTTACTCTTTCCTATATTCACTTTCAATTTTCTTCTTTTACACACCCTACCAAATTCATCCACCAACCTCTGCAACTTCTCTTCAGAATCTCCCAAAAGCACAGTGTCATCAGCAAAAAGCAACTGTGACAACTCCCACTTTGTATTTGATTCTTTATCTTTTAACCCCACACCTCTTGCCAAGACCCTCGCATTCACTTCTCTTACAACCCCATCTATAAATTCAGTGGTACCTCGAGTTATGATGGTCCCCAAAATTGCCCTTTTATGTAAGTTTATTTTTTTAAATGCTTTTGTAAGTATATTTTTGGGGGTGTAAAAGGACTAGTCTATTTTCCATTATTCCTTATGGCACTTGAACAGCATTCTCGAACGAAAAAATATCGTAACTCGAGGTACCACTGTATATTGAACAACCACGGTGACATCACACATCCTTGTCTAAGGCCCACTTTTACTGGGAAATAGTCCCCCTCCCTGCTACACACTCTAACCTGAGCTTCACTATCCTCATAAAAACTCTTCACTACTTTCAGTAACCTACTTCCTATTCCATACACCTGCAATGTATTATTATATTATTATTATTATATTATATTATTATTATTTTATATTATTATTATATTATATTATTATTATTATTTACGTACGCATTATCATAATAATAATTATTATTATTACTATTATTATTAATTTAGGGAACTGGGGAACAGATACAATTCCCTAGATCAAGTGCCGAACCTCCCCTGAGGGGGAAATTCGCATCCTGAAATTTTGTTCGTATCCAGAAGCAAAAAATCGACCGAGCGACTGTTCGTATCCTGAAAAACTAAGGTGGAGCATTCGTAAGCTGAGGTTCCACTGTATTTTATTCATTCTAGAGTATATATCAGGTTTCTATGTTATTTATATTGTTTATTATGTCATATTAGATAAATTGTGATTGATAAATAAGCCGTAGAGTTGATATTAGCGTTATATTGAAGTGTATTTTGTCTTGCCTCCTGAGAGCAGGAATTCCACTGAAACGGATTAATGGCATTTCAATTAATTTAAATGAGGAAAATTGACCCAGCATACGAGCAGATCGGGTTACAAGCTAGGTCACAGAATGGATTAAACTCGTAAGCAGAGGTTCCACTGTACAGTGGTCCCTCGGTTTTCGCCGAAAATTCGTTCCAGAATGCTGCTCAAGTGCCATTACCGAACGAATTTACTTCCTTAAGAAATAATGTCACGTAGGTTAGTCTATTTCAGACCCCCAAAAATACACTTGCAACAGCACTTACGAAAATACACTTACATAAATGTTCGAGTTTGGAGATGCACGAAAACCGAGGGACCACTGTATTATGAGTTTTATGTTTGAGTGAGTGTAAGTGTAAATTAGGGGGAATTACAGATAACAAGAGTAAGTCTATTTTGTTTTGGATGTGCTCATGATGCAAAAAAAGAGAATAGGTTGTTTTCACATAGCTGATGATGGGGTGTGTTAGGGAGATAAGATGTTTTTTAACGGTAGTTTTGAAAATGGT
The DNA here is from genome assembly GCA_009830355.1 of Cherax destructor. Lineage (NCBI taxonomy): Eukaryota > Metazoa > Arthropoda > Malacostraca > Decapoda > Parastacidae > Cherax > Cherax destructor. The sequence goes on from WNWK01003038.1 coordinate 136,458, forward strand.
GGTTGAGTCTGCAGTTCTAAAGATTTAGCCAGACACAAGGAATGTCATAGAGATTTTTGTGTCTGGTATTGTGTCTATGGGTCCTGTTGCAACTACAGTCATACCTTGGTTAACGATGGCGTCGGATAGCGATAAATTCGGTTAACGATACATTTTTACGTCAAAATAGTGACTCCGTTAACGATGTTTGCTTCGGTTTACGATGTTCGTCCCGGACTCGCCCGCGTGGTGCCCAGCTGTGCGGGCACTCCAGGGAGCGTCAGTGTGCTATTGTTTACAAGCGAGAGCGACCACCACCCACTCCACCCACACATTCATACCAGTATATTGTCATTATTCCACTGTTTTTAGTGCTTGCAACTGCTAAATAAACTATCATGGGTCCAAGGAAAGCTCCTAGTGCTAAGCCTGTGGCAAAGAGGCTCAGAAAAATATGAAAGTGGAGTGCGTATTACTGAGCTGGCCAAGGGAAATACACGTAAAATCAAGGAAGCTGTTGTTGCGAAAGGTGCATTTGTGATCACAAAACAGAGATCACAAGTGCTGGAAGATTTGGAAAATTTGTTGTTGGTGTGGATCAACGAGAAACAGTTAGCAGCAGATAGTGTTTCGCAGGCAATAATATGTGAAAAAGCAAGGCAGTTGCATGATGATCTCGTTAAGAAAATGCCTGCAACGAGTGCTGAAGTGAGCGAATTTAAAGCCAGCAGAGGCTGGTTTAAAAAATTTAAGAATCGAAGTGGCATACATAGTGTTGTGAGGCATGGTGAGGCAGCCAGTTGTGACAAAAGTGCGGCTGAAAAATATGTGCCTGAATTCCAGGAGTACATAGAGGCTGAACAATTCCTCCCCCAACAAGTGTTTAATTGTGATGAAACAGGCTTGTTTTGGAAGAAAATGCCCAACAGGACCTTCATTACTCAGGAGGAAAAGGCACAGCCAGGACATAAGCCTATGAAAGACAGGCTAACTTTGATGCTTTGTGCTAATGCCAGTGGTGATTGCAAAGTGAAGCCTTTACTGGTGTATCTTTTTGAAAATCCCCGAGTGTTTGGCAGATGCGGTATCACCAAGTCTAACTTGTGTGTGATGTGGAAGTCTAACAAAAAGGCATGGGTCACAAAGGACATTTTCTTAAGAGTGGTTCAATGGCGTGTTTGGCCCCAGTGTGAAGAAATATCTCCAGGAAAATAATTTGCCACTTAAGTGCCTCCTGATAATGGACAATGCTCCTTGTCATCCTCCAAACTTGGTAGAGAAAATTGTGGAGGACTTTAAATTCATCAAAGTGAAGCTCTTGCCCCCTAATACCACTCCTCTCCTCCAGCCCATGGACCAGCAGGTCATTTCCAACTTTAAAAAACTCTACACCAAAGCAATGTTTCAAAAGTGCTTTGATGTGACCACAGACATGAATATAACCCTAAGAGACTTTTGGAAAAACCATTTCCATATCCTGCATTGTGTAAACCTTATAGGTAAGGCTTGGGAGGGAATGACTACCAGGACTTTGAACTCTGCCTGGAGAAAATTGTGGCCAGACTGTGTCCTAGAGAGGGATTTTGAAGGTTTTGGGGCTGAGCCTCAGAACCCTGAGCCTGAGCCTGAGCCTGTTGTGGAAGAAATTGTGGAACTGGGCAAGTCCATGGGGTTGGAGGTGAGTGGTGAGGATGTGGAACAGTTGGTGGAGGAGCACAAGGAAGAGCTAACCACTGAAGATCTGCAAGAGCTTCAACAGCAACTGCAACAAGAGACCACAGGTCAGGACAATGGTTCAGAGGAGGAGGTGGAACAGAGATGCCTTCTTCAAGGATTAGGAAGATCTGTGCCAAATGGACTGATGTGGAAGGCTTTATGGATGAACATCACCCTAACCATGCTGTTGCAGGCCGTGCTGGCAACCTGTACAATGACACAGTGGTGTGTCATTTCAGGGATGTGTTAAAGAATCGCCAGACACAGAGCTCCCTGGACAGATTTTTGGTTAGAGAGGGGTCCAGTGACTCTCAACCTGGTCCTAGTGGCATTAAAAGAAAAAGGCCAGTAACCCCAGAAAAGAACTTGCCACCTGCAGTGTTAATGGAAGGGGATTCCCCTTCCAAACACTAGCATACTATACTCCATCCTTTCCCCTCCTCCTGTCCTCCACACATCAACAACTCTTCAATAAATGTAAGTGACATGCTATTGTACTATATTTACATGTATTTCTTTAATGTTCATTAAATTGTGTATTATTTAATGTCAAAAAGTTCTAAAAAATATTTTATTTTACTACTTTTGGAAGTCTGGAACGGATTAATTTTATTTCCATTATTTCTTATGGAGAAAATTGATTCGGTTAACGATTGATTCGGTTACAGATATGCCCTCTCTGACGGATTAATATCGTTAACCGAGGTATGACTGTATCAAGAAAGTGTTTTAGTTCAGGGTTACTATTAGAATTTATGGTTCTGTAAATGTAGGCTGCACAGTAATAGGTGTGAATGTTTTGTACAGTAAGTTTAGGTCTTTGAAGAGTGGGGGTGTGTTGTCTAGCATTAGATTGCATGATAATTCTTACTGCAGCTTTTTGTTGGGTTATTATTGGCCTTAGGTGGGTTGCTGCTGTTGATCCCCAGGCACAAACAGCATAGGTGAGGTAGGGATAGATGAGTGAATAGTATAGTGTGAGTAGGAGGAAGAGAAGGGAAAAGAAGCAGTCCTGACCAGCAAAGGTTACACCAAGGGAAGGCTGAAGCAACCAAAATTACATCAACCCCCTAATTAATAATAATAATAATAATGTTGTTTCAAGACAAGTCCCCTAGCATCCTCTTCCAACCAGATTTTCAGTTTTCTTCGCTATGTTTTTTTTTTTTAAATTTTCTGCAGTCCTATAAGATATTTAATTTATTAACCCTTAAACTGTCCACACGTAGATATACGTTCACGTGCGTAGCTGACCAAATATTTTGAGAAAAAAATAAATTGTTCTTTTTCTTTAAAATGAAGAGTGCATTTTGTTTGTCATTCCCACATGTTGTAATACTGCACACAATGAGTGCACAGACCCAGTCTCTAATCTCTAGGCAACTCAGGCTTATCATGGCAAGGTTAAAAGCATTTGAAAAAAACCGTAGATCTACGTTCGGGGCAGTACGCACGCGAACGTATATCTACGTGTGGACAGTTTAAGGGTTAAGAAACTGGGATTATTAAACCTTTTATTATCTATGAGACACTGACAGCAGAGGGGTTAAAGTAACACTCTGCAAACAGGCATCTTTACAGACCAATAAAAATCCAAAGCTTCTCTTAAGCAAGACTGGATAAGGCATTTACAAATTAACCCTTTGACTGTCGGAGGCCCCATTCTGAAACTGTCATTCTATGTCGCAAAATTTTGGAAATTATTTTTTTATTTTTTCTTATGAAATGATAGAGAATCCTTTCCCGATGGTAATGACACCAAAAGTACGAAATTTGATGGAAAACTTACGGAATTACATTATCGTGAAGTTAGCAATGTTGGCGATATATACGCATCGGTGATTTCGCCGAATTTGAGCCCTATTTTTGGACAATTCCATTGTTACAGTCGACCAAACTCATAGCTATTTCTTTAGAACTCCATTTGTTCTATCGATTGAGTACAAGAAACCACCAATTTACTGATTTCAACTACCCAATAAAGTGGTCAGAAATTGGCAATTTGGCCAATTTCATGCAAAATAAAAAAGATGTCAATTTCAAAATAGGGTCCAGAATAAACAATGCAGACATTCCTGGCACTAAATTAAGATTTTCTCTGTTCATTAGTCACGTCTCCAGGCCCCTCTTATATTACTCTTGCTTTCTATTTTGATTTTTTATTCACACAAAAAATAGATTTACTGTTATGCAGACTACTGCATTATTGTAAAAATGGTATAAATAATATCAGTGCACTTGTGTAAGAATATTAGACTCACCAGTTGATGTGTATTGGACGCATGGCATGATTTGTGTACTCTTGAACATTGGCAAAAATTGAACATTTCCACTAGTTTGAGCTCAATTTCAAGGTCATTTTCATCATGGAACTAATCAAAATCATCTCTATTTCTGTAATATGTTTTCCATTCTATCAAATGAGAACACGAAAAAGAGAATACAACCATAAATACTATACGAAAATACACCTCGAAGTCGGCGTTTTAATCCAAAAACACGGTCAGAGTTTTTTTTTTCTCATTATGCACTGCGTGCTGCAGGATTTTTTTTATACAGCGCACACTGACCACACAGACCCATTCTCTCATATGTGGGCCTACCAGCTTTCTCCCGCTTGATTTGAAGCCGCTAGAATTTTTGAGCATATATACGTCCGAAACACTGGCTCGTAAGACGTATATATACGACCGGAACAGTCAAAGGGTTAAAACATGAAAACCGATATTTTAACTGACACAATTTCTTAAAAAACTGGCAAATTGGCACCAACAGAGTTCAAATTCAAATGCAATTACAGTAGAGCAGTATTTAGGGTTTGAAGCTGATCAGAAAATACTTTCTCGAGTTATTGCATGGAAACCAATTTGCTTAATAAATTGGCAAATTAAAATCTATACAATTCAAAGTTAATGCAAACCATTTTTTAGTGAAGCCCACTATTAGTCAAAGTTTGAAGCTGGTCAGCTGTATGACCCTTGTAAATTTAGCGCTTCTTTTTTATTATACCAATAATCGAAGCTGGTCAGAAAAAGCATTCTCCAGTTATTGCTCAAAATCCAACAATTCTAAATTCATTAACTAAGTTAGAAAATTAGGAAATTTACATTACAAACCCTAACCTTTATAGGATTTCATCAGTCATTAAAGTTTGAAGACGTTTATAAGAGGCATGCTAAAGTTATTTCAGGAAAAAATAAATCGACACACTCCATTTAACAATTCCAATTTTGTCCTCAATTGTTGGCACTCTCATACAAGCCCTAGTATTGTCTGCAAAGAATGATACTGTCTACAGGCCTAAATCACTGTCTGTGGTGGGTATGAGAACGAGAAAGAGAATTTGGCCAAGTACTGTCCCTCAGAAATTCTGTACACAAACATACAAGTGAAAAATATTCTTAAGACTATTACCAAAAGAGATCTACCAATACAGTCAACTACCAACCATTTTCCACTTTAATTCTGAGGGTGGTTCTGGAGTGTGCATAATCATGGTGGGTGGTGGTGGTTGAGGTGGTAGTGGAAGTAAGTGCTGGGCAGTGTGGATCACTATTATCAACCTGGTTGTCTACCAAAGTGTCCTGGTCATTACTCTCCTGGCTCTCTCCTGCCTCGTCTAGCACAGGTGTGTGTACCAACGTAAGAGAGTTCTTCCTGGACGGTCCCTGGGGAGGAAGGTCAGGGTTTTCATCCATAAATGGTAACTACTAACACAGACTTTTCACAAATAAGTCCCAAATTAGAAATTAAAATGGGTTGTTTTGGTCCCTCCTGTATATTATACAACTGTTTGAAAGAAAAGGAAGAAAGTCGTAAGTTAATACGTATTAGTGTAAATAAAGGTAACCAGTTTTTTTTCAACAAGTCGGCCGTCTCCCACTGAGGCAGGGTGACCCAAAAAGAAAGAAAATCCCCAAAAAAGAAAATACTTTCATCATCATTCAACACTTTCACCTCACTCATACATAGTCACTGTCTTTGCAGAGGCGCTCAGATACGACAGCTGAGAATAATCTCTCCCAACTGTCACTATCCCAGACCCTCCTTTAAAGTGCAGGCATTGTACTTCCCATTTCTAGGACTCAAGTCCAACTAAATCAATTAATTGGTTTCCCTGAAGCCCTTCACAAAATATTACCCTGCTCACACTCCAACAGCTTGTCAGGTCCCAAAAACCATTCGTCTCCATTCACTCCTATCTAACACGCTCGCACATGCTTGCTGGAAGTCCAAGCCCCTCGCCCTCAAAACCTCCTTTACCCCCTCCCTCCAACCTTTTCGAGGACGACCCCTTCCCCGCCTTCCTTCCCCTACAGATTTATACGCTCTCCAAGTCATTCTACTTTGGTCCATTCTCTCTAAATGACCAAACCACCTCAACAACCCCTCTTCAGCCCTCTGACAAATACTTTTAGTAACTCCACACCTTCTCCTAATTTCCACACTCCGAATTTTCTGCATAATATTTACACCACACATTGCCCTTAGACAGGACATCTCCACTGCCTCCAGCCGCCTCCTCGCTGCAGCATTTGCAATCCATGTTTTACACCCATATATGAATGTTGGTTTAGAGAGAAGATTCGAGTCAGCTGCGCGAGTCGACCGAGCGTCCTGTACAGAGAGAAGTGTGCTCGCTGGCGTCATTGATGTCACATTACTATACCACTATAGTACTTTTGTACATTCCCTGTATATACAGTGGACCTCCGGTTTTCGTGATTTTTTCGTTCCAGAATGCTATTCAAGTGCCATTACCAAACTAATTTATTCCCATAAGGAATAATGTAAATTAGACTAGTCCTTTTAGACCCCCAAAAATACACTTACAAAAGCACATACAAAAATACACTTACAGTGGACCCCCGAGTAACGAGCACCCCAGAAATCGTACAATTATGTAAGTATAATATTGTAAGTGCTTTTGTAAGTGTATTTTTGGGGGTCTGAAATGGACTAACCTACTTGACATTATTTCTTAAGGGAGTAAATTCGTTCGGTAATGGCACTTGAGCAGGCTTCTGGAATGAATTTTGCTCGTTACTCGGGGTCCACTGTACATAATTGTTCGAGTTTGAAGCATAACGAACACCGGGGGTCCACTGTATATATATACAGTATACAGTGGTACCTCGGTTTTCGTCGATAATTCATTGCAGAATGCTGTTCGAGCGCCGTTACCGAACAAATTTGTTCCCATAAGGACAAATGTAAATTAGATTAGTCCGTTTCAGACCCCCAAAAATACACTTACAAAAGCACTTACAATAATACACTTATATAATTGTTTGAGTTGGGAGCTGTACGAAAACCGAGGTACCACTATATATATATATATACAGTTGACTGTATATATATACAGTGGACCCTTGGAAATCGAACACTCCCAACTCGGCCTATTATGTAAGCTTATTATTGTAAGTGCTTTTATAAGTGTATTTTTGGGGGTCTGAAACGGACTAATCTAATTTACATCATTCCTTATGGGAATAAATTTGTTTGGTAACAGCACTTGAACAGCATTCTGGAATGAAGAATGATCGAAACTCGGGGGTCCACTGTATATATTATAAGAAAGCACTCACATATAGTACTAAAAGAAAGTGCTCGCTGCAGCTTTTCACGTATTAAACACAGACTGAATATAAAGATGCAAGAAGAGAAACTGACTTGGAGTAAATAATTTCCAAATCCTTATTCGGCATATTAGCCATTTATAAAACACAAACTCATTAACTTATTTTATCTTAACTTTGTTCACTATTGTGCTTATTAAACCACCCACTGATTAATAATACCATAAAACATTTTATTAAATTTATAAAATTTTATAAAATCTCCATTGTTAAATTATAGTGTACAGGACTTGAGTTCTGGAGATGGGAAGTACAGTGTCTGCACTCTGAAGGAGGGGTGTTAATGTTGCAGTTTTATAACTGTAGTGTAAAGCACCCCTCTGGCAAGACAGTGATGGAGTGAATGATGATGAAAGTTTTTCTTTTTCGGGCCACCCTGCCTTGGTGGGAATCGGCCGATGTGTTAATAAATAAAAAAAGGAAATAGAATGGGAGATACTGTTTCCATTAACACCTGGGTGGGTGACAGTACAGTGGACCCCCGGTTTTCGTAATTTATTCGTTCCAGAATGCTGTTCAAGTGCCATTACCAAACAAATTTATTCCTATAAGGAATAATGTAAATTAGACTAGTCTTTTAGACCCCCAAAAATACACTTACAAAAATACACTTAGTACATAATTGTTGGAGTTTGGATCATAACGAACACCGGGGGTCCACTGTACAGTGTAAAATGTGAAGTGTTACACTGAAGTGTATGTAACACAATCCTATTCTGGCTTTTCCACCTTTCTCAACATCCCACACTAACCTACTGCCACTTAAGGTATTTTACTCTTTGCATAAACAATGAACAATCATAAAGGTTATTACACATTCCACCTCTGACCAAAATCATTAAGAAACTATTCACTCTTTCCCATATTTGTACTAGAATATTTATCTTCCTAATTTCTTAAGAATACAGTTGAATAACTGTCACAGCCCATCGGTATTTTTTGTCATAATATTTTTTCCATACCGGAGGCCTAATTCATGTGTCCTTCAGTTTATCGTAGCTGAGAGTGTCCTCAGCTCACACATTGAGAGTTCAGTTTCCTTACACCTGCTGCCCTTGTTCACCTAACAGCAAGTAGGTACCTGGGTTGTTAGACGACTGTTGTGGGTTGTATCCTGCAGGACAAGTTTAACCTAAATTTCCTGAAAAGCTCTGCATAACCAGGGGCTTTTTATACAGTATGTCAATGTCTGCTAGGTCTGTAATAGTTGTGTCACGTACGTGTAGAAATAAAGATTATTATTCTTATTCTTATTAGTATGTGAATTCTACTGCATGTTATTATCCTTGGTTGTATCATAAGGAGCTGCATTTCACTCTAAGATCATATAGTATACCTGAAGTAAGTATACCTGGAGAGAGTTCCAGGGGTAAATGCCCCTGCAGCCCAGTCTGTGACCAGGCCTCATGTTGGATCAGAGCCTGATCAACCAGGCTGTTACTGCTGGCCGCACACAGTCCAACGTACGAACCACAGCCAGGCTGGTCAGGTACCGACTTTAGGTGCCTGTCCAGTGCCTGCTTAAAGACAGCCAGGGGTTTGTTGGTAATCCCCCTGATGTATGCTGGGAGGCAGTTGAATAGTCTTGGGCCCCTGACACTTATTGTATTGTCTCTCAACATGCTAGTGGCACCCCTGCTTTTCATTCGGGGGATGTTACATCGCCTGCCGAGTCTTTTGCTTTCGTAGGGAGTGACTCTCGTGTACAAGTTTGGTACTAATCCCTCAAGAATTTTCCACATGTATATAATAATGTATCTCTCCCGCCTGCGTTCTAGGGAGTACAAGTTTAGGAACTTCAAGCGTTCCCAGTAATTGAGGTGGTTTATCGCAGTTATTCGTGCCATGAAGGTTCTCTGCACATTTTCTAGGTCAGCAATTTCACCTGCCTTGAAAGGTGCAGTTAGTGTGCAGCAATATTCCAGCCTAGATAGAACAAGCGACCTGAAAAGTGTCAACATGGGCTTGGCATCCCTGGTTTTGAAGGTTCTCATTATCCATCCTGTCATCCTTCTAGCAGATGCGATTGCTACAGTGTTATGGTCCCTGAAGGTGAGATCCTCTGACATGATCACTCCCAGGTCTTTGACATTAGTTTTTCGCACTATTGTGTGGTTGGAATTTGTTTTGTACTCCGATGAAATTTTAATTTCCTCACGTTTACCATATCTGAGTAATTGAAATTTCTCGTCATTGAACTTCATATTGTTTTCTGCAGCCCATTTAAAGATTTGGTTGATGTCTGCTTGGAGTCTTGCAGTGTCTTCAACGGTGGACACTGTCATGCAGATTCGGGTGTCATCTGCAAAGGAAGACACTGCACTGTGACTTATATCCCTGTCTATGTCCGATATGAGGATGAGGAACAGGATGGGAGCAAGTACAGTGGACCCCCGAGTTTCGTAAACCCCAGAAATCGTACATTTATGTAAGTATAATATTGTAAGTGCTTGTGGAAAAGTATTTTTGGGGTCTGAAATAGACTAACCTACGTGACATTTTTCCTTAAGGGAGTAAATTCGTTCGGTAATGGCACTTGAGCAGACTTCAGGAGTGAAGTTTTTACGAAACTCGGGGGTCCACTGTACTGTGCCTTGTGGAACAGAGCTTTTCACTGTAGCCGCCTCAGACTTTACTCTGTTGACTACTACTCTTTGTGTTCTACCTGTTAGGAAATTATAGATCCATCTACCAACTTTTCCTGTTGTTCCTTTATCACGCATTTTGTGTGCTATTATACCATGGCCACACTTGTCAAAGGCTTTTGCAAAGTCTGTGTATATAACATCTGCATTCTGTTTGTCTTCTAGAGCATCCAGGACCTTGTCGTAGTGGTCCAGTAGTTGGGACAGACAGGAGCAACCTGCTCTAAACCCATGCTGCCCTGGGTTGTGTAATTGATGGGTATCTAGATGAGTGGCGATCTTGCTTAGAACCCTTTCAAAGATTTTTATGATATGGGATGTTAGCGCTATTGGTCTGTAGTTCTTTGCTATTGCCTTACTGCCCCCTTTGTGGAGTGGGGCTATGTCTGTTGTTTTTAGGAACTGCGGGACAACCCCAGTGTCCATGCTTCCTCTCCATAGGCTGTTAAAAGCATGTGATAGGGGCTTCTTGCAGTTCTTGATGAACACGGAATTCCATGAGTCTGGGCCTGGAGAGGAATGCATGGGCATGTCATTTATTGCCTTTTCGAAGTCATTTGGTGTCAGGGTAATGTCAGATAGGCTTGCGTCTGCCAAGTTCTGTGGCACTCTCATAAAAAATTAATTTAGGTCTTCGACTTTCAGTCTGGTTAGCGGCTCGCTAAAAACTGAGTCGTACTGGGACTTTAGTAACTCACTCATTTCCTTGCTGTCATCTGTGTAGGACCCATCCCGTTTAAGTAGGGGCCTAATACTGGATGTTGTTCTTGACTTTGATTTGGCATAAGAAAAGAAATACAGTGGACCCCCGCCTAACGAGCACCCCGGAAATCGTACAATTATGTAAGTATAATATTGTAAGTGCTTGTGTAAGTGTATTTTTGGGGGTCTGAAATAGACTAACCTACGTGACATTATTTCTTAAGGAAGTAAATTCGTTCGGTAATGGCACTTGAGCAGGCTTCTGGAATGAATTTTTTTCATTAGCTGGGGGTCCACTGTATTTTGGGTTTCTTTCAATTTCATTTATGGCTTTTAGTTCTTCCCACGTTTCTTGATTCCTGTAAGATTCCTGTAGTTTTAATTCGATGTTAGCTATTTTTCTGACCAGTGTCTCCCTACGTATTTCAGATATACAGTGGACCCCCGCCTAACGAGCACCCCGGAAATCGTACAATTATATAAGTATAATATTGTAAGTGTTTGTGGAAGCGTATTTTTGGGGGGTCTGAAATAGACTAACCTACGTGACATTATTTCTTAAGGAAGTAAATTCGTTCGGTAATGGCACTTGAGCAGGCTTCTGGAATGAATTTTTTTCATTAGCTGGGGGTCCACTGTATTTTGGGTTTCTTTCAATTTCATTTATGGCTTTTAGTTCTTCCCACGTTTCTTGATTCCTGTAAGATTCCTGTAGTTTTAATTCGATGTTAGCTATTTTTCTGACCAGTGTCTCCCTACGTATTTCAGATATACAGTGGACCCCCGCCTAACGAGCACCCCGGAAATCGTACAATTATGTAAGTATAATATTGTAAGTGCTTGTGGAAGCGTATTTTTGGGGGGTCTGAAATAGACTAACCTACGTGACATTATTTCTTAAGGAAGTAAATTCGTTCGGTAATGGCACTTGAGCAGGCTTCTGGAATGAATTTTGCCCGTTGAAAAATTCATTCCAGAATGCTGTTTGAGTGCCATTACTGAACGAATTTGTTCCCATAAGGACAAATGCAAATTAGATTAGTCATTTCAGAACCCCAAAAATACACTTACAAAAGCTCTTACAAAAATACATTTACAGTGGACCCCCGGCTAACGAATAAAATTCATTCCAGAAGCCTGCTCAAGTGCCATTACCGAATGAATTTACTTCCTTAAGAAATAATGTCACGTAGGTTAGTCTATTTCAGACCCCCAAAAATACGCTTCCACAAGCACTTACAATATTATACTTACATAATTGTACGATTTCTGGGGTGTTCGTTAGCCGGGGATCCACTGTACATAATTCTTCGAGTTTGGAGGTGAACGAAAACCGAGGGTCCACTATATTGGCCTCTTGTAGCCGCTTTGTTATTCTTTGCCTTCGCCTGTATAAGGAGCGCCTCTCTCTTTCTAGTTTACATCTTCTCCTTTTCCTTAAGGGAATTTGCCTTGAGCAAACCTCAAGTGCCACAGAGTTAATTTGTTCTAGACATAGGTTAGGATCTGTGATGCTTAGGCTATCTTCCCAGTTTATATCATTTTGCAAACCTCAAGTGCCACAGTGTTAATTTGTTCTAGACATAGGTTAGGATCTGTGATGCTTAGGCTATCTTCCCAGTTTATATCATTTAGGACTTTTTCACAAAGGGAGACCAATTTTCTTCTCTGCAAAAAATATTAAAGAAAGTATGTTTTAATCAAAATGAGTCACAATAATTATCATAAAAGTTACAGTGATGTTGATTATTCCACAACTTATCTCTGTTAGTGAGTACAGTTAGAGCATCTGTTTAGTGGACAGAGGATCAAGCCTCCACCACCTATTATACTGGATGATTTTTATGTGTTTGTTGCTTCACTTAGAGTATATTGGGGACTTACCATGAGCATGTCAGCCACCTCCTCTCTCAAGTTTACAATCTTGCCATTCTTGACGACGCAGGTGGGAACTTTGGCTAAGAAGTCCTCTACTGATGTTCGTCTTTTCCTAAGATTGTCCATATCATAAGGGTCAGCACTCAGAACTCCCACACTTCCTCTACGATTGCCATTGGAATCGAATGTGTCATCATTCAGGAGAAAAGCAGTGCGGTTGATGCGGTTCCATTCAAGGGGATGTTTAGAGGTAGCACGACGACCTAGGTCAAGGTCAAGTGTCGTTCTAGCTAATTCACTGCTACGTCGACACTCTGAACCACGACGGCACTGATGTGTGCGGTGGTCAGATCCTCGACGTGATTCACTCTCTCTGCGACTGTCACGCCTGACAGCGGTGATAGCAGGAACAGTAGGCACCTCTGCGTGCCTCCACACCTCACTCCCTCGATGGTTGCTCTCAACCCTCCCAACACCTTCACCTTCAGACTTGTCACTGCCACGCTGAAGGGAGTTACGACGACTGCTGACATCACTTGACTCACTTCGATAATCCATCTCTGGACACAGGCGCGAAGTGTCTCCTAATGTTTCTGGTGGAGGGACGGTGGGAGGCGCACTGTCACTAGTTTCTGCTGGAACAAGGGCCTCCACAGGTCTTGTCTCAGCCTCAGAGACACTGCTGAAGAGAGTAGAAGTCACCGAAGTGAGGGAGGACATAGTGGGCAATGAGTCAGTGGTGGGGATTCTTGGCTTAGGAGGAACTGGTGGCCGTATTGCTCCCTTACGTTTAGAAGAGTTAGGTAGAAATATCACTTGCCGCTTGTCACGAACCTACAAGACAGAATATAATAATAATTAGTCTTATCTGCAGACACCTTAATTATACTATTAAGCTTGCATTCAGACAATCAATCATAAATAAGACATGTGTAACACCCGGGTATTTTTATTTATAAATAGGTTTTGCCAACCAATTGCTTTGTCAGTTTAATAGAAATTATATACTAGGGACAGTGGAGGAGAAAGTAATCAGTCCCTCACTCTTTATAGAAGGTTTTCAGTCCCTTAGTCTTGAGGAAACTAAAGAATATGCCAGAGAATGGAGACTTGTATACTGGTACCAGAAGAGAGGTGCAAACATTACAGACATTGTCACAGTGCCCAAAATGTTAGGATATAGGTTTGCAATTTGGTGGTTGCAGATGATCTACTGTTTACCTTTGTCCAAATTCTTGGGCATGACCCTACTTCCACTAGTAGGTCCCACTCACCTTTGACAATGTCTTCAACTGCTGCACCTCTCTTCTGGCTCCAGTATGTAAGTCTCCATTCTCATGCATCTGCCTTAGTTTTATCAAGACTAAAGGTCTGAACACCTAACAAGACTGAGAGACTGATTACCTCCTTTTTCACTACCAGCTAGAAGCTGAAAAAGCCATTGGTTGTTGAAATGTCTCCATAAATATAGATAGACAGGTGTTGTACATGTGTCTCATTCATCTGTTTGTCACTACTGAATACTATTAATAAAATGATACTTCTCTGACACATTATCATTGTTTAATATATAAATCAATGCTCTATTAAAACTGATACCAGACACTCCCAAGAACATCACAGTTAACTAAGTTGATGATATTCTTGTACCTATTAAAACTTTTTGTGAAAAACAAACCATTCTACCATTCAGAATATTCAGGGCTTACCTTAATAGGGATGCCCTGAGGAAACATATCCTGTAGCTCACTAGGGAAGAAGCCATCGAGGATATCCTGCAGGAATTGCCGTGTTTTAACAGCCTCAAAGTTGCGGAAGCCTCCTTCGTCTACCACGATACCATTTTTGTAGAGAGTCAGCTGAAGATTCTCCCCAGCCTGAGGAGAAACCTTCAGAGTCAACCATACCAAGTGTGATATCAAGAGCTTGTTGCTCTAGCTTCCACTACCTGTTTAAAAGTACTGTACTTCCTATTATACTGTCTACCTTCTTATTTAAGTTTGCAACTGTGGTCTCTTCTACATAATCATACAGTGGTACCCTGAGTTTCGTACATAATTCGTTCCAGAAGGCTGTTCGAGTGCCGTTACTGAACGAATTTGTTCCCATAAGGAATAATGTAAATTAGATTAGTCCATTCCAGACCCCCAAAAATACACTTACAAAAGTACTTACAATAATACACTTACATAATTGTTCAAGTTGGGAGCTATACGAAACTCGGGGTACTACTGTATTTAAAAAATCTTTGAGGGCTGGCTGAGAGGCCAGGTGTGGAGCTACACACTACCTCGGCAGCAGCAGCAGCATCGCTCTCTGCTGTGAGGTTGAGTTCGGTGACAGCTGCCAGCAGTTTCTCGTAGTCAAGAGTGAAGGGTTCAGCTTCTGATGATATACTGCGGGAGGTTGACTCAGCCACCACACGTCTAACCTCCTTGTTTTTGTGGTTCCTGAAGAAGGAACAACCTTATTGCATACAACTACCAGTCTGATGTATACCAGCAGCCTCACGCACATCAACACTACAACAACACTGATAAGACCACCACTTTGATGTATACCAGCAACCTCACGTGCACTACCACAACACTGATACATCATATTAAATGCACCCCCTGCTAGTGGCTTTCTTTTGTGCCTAACAATATTTTATTAAATGTAAACTACATTCCTGTATACCTGGAGAGGGTTTCAGGGGTCAATGCCCCTGTGGCCCGGTCTCTGACCAGGCCTCATGGTGCATCAGGGTCTGATCAACCAGGCTGTTACTGTTGACTGCATACAACCCGACATACGAACCACAGCCCGGCTGGTCAGGTACTAACTTTAGATGCCTGTCCAGTGTCTTCTTGAAGACAACCAAGGGTCTATTGGTAATCCCCCTTATGTATGCTGGGAGGCAGTTGAACAGTCTTGGGCCCCTGACACTTATTGTGTTGTCTCTTATAGTGCTAGTGGCACCCCTGGTTTTCACTGGGGGGATATTGCATCGTCTGCTGAGTCTTTTGCCGTGAAGGTTCTCTGTACCTTTTCTAGGTCAGCAATTTCACCTGCCTTGAAATGTGCAGCAATATTCCAGCCTAGATAGAACAAGCGACTTATATAGTGCAGAAAAGACAAATTTATATTTGTATTTGTAAATTATATTTTCTACACAATACTGCACCTTCTGCAGCCTTCCACTATATATACTACATATCTGCTGTTTACTAATGTTCCCAAGAGATAGTGTAGTGTACTAGAGTACTGAGCTTTCTATACTACAATCTTTGGCATTTTAGTTCACCAAGTATACAGTAGTGCATTGGGAGTTAATATGAATCTTAGTGTAATGGCTGTGCTACTAGATAGAGTACTGTGTTAGCTTTTATAGTGTACAGGAGGGTGGAGTGTACTGGTGTACTAATTTACAGGAGGGAGTAATGTACTGGGTGTACTAGAGAGGCAGAAAGCTAGTATGAACGGTGAATACAAGAGAAGAGGCTGGCTGACCTCCTGTGACGTTTGATCCTGACGCGGGGGTGGGTCCTGGGCATGTGTGAGGGGGTGAGATTGGGTGATGTGGCCTCCGAGGAGGAGTAACTACCGGAAGCGTTGACAGGGTTGTCCAAGAGGTAGGTCTCCTCAGCCTCGCACCACACCATGCCGTACTCGCCCAGGAACCTCTGGTGGGCACAGAGCAAGACTTTATTTGTTGCTTGTTTAGTTTTGTGTGGTATAACAATGGTGTTTATATTAACTGGCATACCTCTCCCCATCTTCAGTAGATAGCTGGTATACCTCTTTCCCATCTCTATATTCCCATGTGTACCAGCTGCCTGCCCATCATACTCTCATCCCTCTAAATGTTCCTATTTGCCCCACTCCCCTCCTCTGAATTCTCAATTCCACTACTGCAAAATAGCAAGTAACCCAGGAACAAACCCCCAGAGACGTACCTAGTATACTACACAACCAGGTGATATGACTGAACAGCACAGAGACGGTCCTACTACACAACCAGGTGACAGGATTGAACAGCACAGAGACGGTCCTACTACACAACCAGGTGACAGGATTGAACAGCACAGAGACGGTCCTAGTACACAACCAGGTGACAGGATTGAACAGCACAGAGACGGCCCTAGTACACAACCAGGTGATAGGATTGGACATCGCAGAGACGGTCCTAGTACACAACCAGGTGATAGGACTGGACATCACAGAGACGGTCCAAGTACACAACCAGGTGATAGGACTGAACAGCACAGAGGCGGTCCTAGTACACAACCAGGTGATAGGACTGAACAGCACAGAGACGGCCCTAGTACACAACCAGGTGATAGGACTGAACAGCACAGAGACGGCCCTAGTACACAACCAGGTGATAGAACTGGACATTGCAGTGACGACCCTAGTACACAACCAGGTGATAGGACTGAACATTACAGTAACAAACGTTGATGGAAGGTGAAATATGATACTAGAGCTGAAGGATAGAGTAGACGAACGTTGAGAGGTAACTACAAACACCAAACTACTGTATCAAAACTGATGATATAAAACACTATTCCTGGATATATATATGTTGTGATGAAAAAAGGAAGTAAAGAGGAGAATGAAAATTGACTATATTGATCCTCACCTCCAACACCCACTACCTTACCACCTCCAACACCTACTATCTTACCACCTCCAACACACTATACCTTACCACCTCCAACACTCTATACCTTACCACCTCCAACACCCACTACCTTACCACCTTCAACACCCACTACTTTACCACTTCCAACACCAACCCACCCAGCTTACCTCCATCTCCATGACCTGTCTCTCAAGCTTCCTACACTTCTCCTCCACAGAGGCCATCCTGGTATCCTTCAGCGTCTCCAAGAAGCTCAACTTACTGCCCACCGCCTCCTCCTCAGCCTTCATGTATAACCTGAAAAATAAGGTCACACTGAGGCCACAATGTTACAATAAGTTTATAAATGGGTCACGACTGTCATACCGAATCCACAAAAATAACCTGACTTGTTCACTCTCATCACATTAAAAACCTAGAAAAGAAGCTCTTTGAAGCTGACTTGTACACTCTCATCACATTAAAAATCTAGAAAGGAAGCTCTTTGAAGCTGACTTGTACACTCTCATCACATTAAAAATCTAGAAAGGAAGCTCTTTGAAGCTGACTTGTACACTCTCATCATCACACTGAAAACTTTAGCACAGGATTAAGCAATATCGTGAGGGAAAACAATGGGCGTTATTTAAGTTAGATTAGATCTGGTTACGTTACCATCACACTGTGGGTCAGTAAACACATGCGCATATAATATAAAGATGGTAGCACTCTAATACAGGTGGTACAAACAAGATGGTAGCACTAGCACAGATGGTACAAAAAAGCTCACCTGAGTTTTTCCTCAAGGACGGCAATGTGAAAGTCTCTTTGCTTGAGCGCCTGACGAGCGTGGGAGAGCTGAGTCTCCATGGCCACCAGACGAGTCATTAACAAGGCTACAAGCTCCCTCTCACTGGTCTGGCCGCCCCCGCCCTCGCCCAAACCTCCAGTGCCGCCCTCACCGCCACCCACGCCTCCTCCACTACCATCTGTTGACAGAAAGGTGTTAGGCTGCTCTTCCACACTCACACTATATACACGTTCAGACTTCACCACATTTGACTGACCTTTGGAAGCAGTGTTGCGAGTTTTGTGTTCCCTGCTGCTGCGATGCTTGTAGTGTACCCTGTGTACGGGTGAAGTGGAGGGCATGATATCAGCAGGCAGGGAGCCAGTGTTCATAGCGTGTTGTGGTGGTGCAGCATGCAGCAATGGATCAGAACCACAGCGGGCCAGAGGCGGGAACCCTTCCGCTCGTAGCCTCTGTCCAGGAGATATGAACACATCACGGGGGATAGGCAGGATAAAAGCACCCTTATATCTCACTCTCGTTAAGCTTAGATAAATATTTAAAACTTACAATTCCACAATAACGTGAAAGTGTTTATGAAAATACAATTAAGAAAGTTGAAGAGGGTGTAGAACACTGCAGGTCTCGAACACTACTTGTAATACCACTACTTCTAGAATTTATATAGCTAACACGTTAGTAATATTTCAAACTTAACAAAAAGCAGCTAAAAAATGTTCTCATTATCCGAGGTGCCTGTTATAATAAGTAGCAAATACTGGTGATATCGTAGGAAGTACTGTTAATATTGTACCAAGTACTGTTAATATTGTACCAAGTACTGTTTATATTGTAGGAAGTACTGGTGATATTGTAGGAAGTACTGGTAATACTGTAGAAAGTATTGGTGATATTGTACCAAGTACTGTTGATATTGTACCAAGTACTGTTGATATTGTACCAAGTACTGTTGATATTGTACCAAGTACTGTTAATATTGTACCAAGTACTGTCGATATTGTTTCAAGTACTGTTGATATTGTACCAAGTACTGTTGATATTGTACCAAGTACTGTTGATAATGTACCAAGTACTGTTGATATTGTACCAAGTACTGTTGATATTGTACCAAGTACTGTTGATAATGTACCAAGTACTGTTGATATTGTACCAAGTACTGCTGATAATGTACCAAGTACTGTTGATATTGTACCAAGTACTGTTGATATTGTACTAAGTACTGTTGATATTGTAAAAAGTACTGTTGATATTGTACCAAGTACTGTTGATATTGTACCAAGTACTATTGATATTGTACCAAGTACTGGTGATATTGTACCAAGTACTGTTGATATTGTACCAAGTACTGTTGATATTGTACCAAGTACTGTTGATATTGTACCAAGTACTGTTGATATTGTACCAAGTACTGTTGATATTGTACCAAGTACTGGTGATATTATACCAAGTACTGTTGATATTGTACCAAGTACTGGTGATACTGTAACAAGCACTGGTGATATTGTACCAAGTACTGGTGATATTGTACTAAGTACTGTTGATATTGTACCAAGTACTGGTGATATTGTACCAAGTACTGGTGATATTGTACCAAGTACTGGTGATATTGAACCAAGTACTGTTGATATTGTACCAAGTACTGATGATATTGTACCAAGTACTGATGATATTGTACCAAGTACTGGTGATATTGAACCAAGTACTGTTGATATTGTACCAAGTACTGTTGATATTGTACCAAGTACTGGTGATATTGTACCAAGTACTGATGATATTGTACCAAGTACTGGTGATATTGAACCAAGTATTGCTGATATTGTACCAAGTACTGGTGATATTGTACCAAGTACTGGTGATATTGTACCAAGTACTGGTGATATTGTACCAAGTACTGGTGATATTGTACCAAGTACTGGTGATATTGTACCAAGTACTGGTGATATTGTACCAAGTACTGGTGATATTGTACCAAGTACTGGTGATATTGTACCAAGTAGATGATATTGTACCAAGTACTAGTGATATTGAACCAAGTACTGTTGATATTGTACCAATTACTGGTGATATTGTACCAATTACTGGTGATATTGTACCAATTACTGGTGATATTGTACCAAGTACTGGTGATAGTATCAAATACTGGTGATATTGTACCAATTACTGGTGATATTGTACCAAGTACTGGTGATATTGTACCAAGTACTGGTGATATTGTACCAAGTACTGGTGATATTGTACCAAGGACTGGTGATATTGTAACAAGCACTGGTGATATGGTACTCCTTAAGTCAACTGACATTTTCAGTCAAGCTGGTCATCAGTCCATCTTTATATCACGTACAGTGACACTAGTTAAACACGACATGCTGTGACCGTAGACTTGTTTACACTAGACATTGCTTTCCGAGAGAAAAGAACAATGTACGCACTAGTGCTGATATTTCTGGTCTGCAACACAAGAGATGAATATATTAGCAAGTGAGGCAGATAGTTTGTATATGACATAAGAGAAGAAACAATAAGAGAAGGGTACTAGTGTCCCTAACTTTACACGAGAATGCAACACGAGAATGCATTTCCTCTATCAAGATGGAAGGAATCTAATTTTGAAAGGGGAAAAGGGAAGGAGGTTATATTTTGCAGAGTATGAGAGAGGTCGTGAAATTGCTTTTGAACATCGAAGGGGAGGGAGAGAAGCTATTAAAATTTTTTACTAAGTTGGCCGGGCGTCACCTGAGAAAAAAATAGCAGCCGTTGTGTTGCAGGTCAGGTCATGAAACGCTAAACCCGTGTGAGTCATTTAGTACAAAAAGTAGTGAAGGTTCTATCCTTCGACATCAAGTTTGTGATCAAGAAGTAAGAAGAATAACCTAACTTACCTAATGTGAGCCATAGCTCCTGGCCTGGCTCATGCTAGCCTCCTTAATAACAAGACAGGTTTATACCTCACTTGAGAAGAGAACATAGAGGAGGATGTTTCAACTACCTCACACGTGAACAACAAGGATGGTAGTAGAGGATAGTAGACTCACCTGGATGATAGTAGAGGATAATAGACTCACCTGGATGATAGTAGAGGATAGTAGACTCACCTGGATGATAGTAGAGGATAGTAGACTCACCTGGATGATAGTAGAGGATAGTAGACTCACCTGGATTATAGTAGAGGATAGTAGACTCACCTGGATGGTAGTAGAGGATAGTAGACTCACCTGGATGGTAGTAGAGGATAGTAGACTCACCTGGATGGTAGTAGAGGATAGTAGACTCACCTGGATGGTAGTAGAGGATAGTAGACTCACCTGGATGGTAGTAGAGGATAGTAGACTCACCTGGATGGTAGTTCACCTGGATGGTAGTAGAGGGTAGTAGACTCACCTGGATGGTAGTTCATCTGGATGGTAGTAGAGGATAGTAGACTCACCCGGATGGTAGTTCACATGGATGGTAGTAGAGGACAGTAGACTCACCTGGATGGTAGTACACCTGGATGGTAGTAGAGGATAGTAGACTAACCTGGATGGTAGTAGAGGATAGTAGACTCACTTGGATGGTAGTTCACCTGGATGGTAGTAGAGGATAGTAGACTCACCTGGATGGTAGTAGAGGATAGTAGACTCACCTGGATGGTAGTAGAGGATAGACTCACCTGGATGGTAGTTCACCTGGATAGTAGTAGAGGGTAGTAGACTCACCTGGATGGGTAGTTCACCTGGATGGTAGTAGAGGATAGTAGACTCACCGGATGGTAGTTCACATGGATGGTAGTAGAGGACAGTAGACTCACCTGGATGGTAGTCCACCTGGATGGTAGTAGAGGATAGTAGACTAACCTGGATGGTAGTTCACCTGGATGGTAGTAGAGGATAGTAAACTCACCTGATGGTAGTTCACCTGGATGGTTGTAGAGAATAGTAGACTCACTTGGATGGTGGTAGAAAAACAGACTCACCTGGATGGTGGAAATGGATAACAGACTCACCTGAATGGTAGTTCACCTGAATGGTTGTAGAGGATAGTAGACTCACCTGGATGATGGAAGATGATAAGACTCACCTGGATGGTAGTTCACCTGGATGGTTGTAGAGGATAATAGACTCACCTGGATAGTGGAAGAGGAAAGTAGACTCACCTGTATGGTAGTTCACCTGGATGGTTGTAGAGGATTGCAGACTTACCTGGATGGTGGTAGAGGATAACAGACTCACCTGGATGGTAGAAGAGGATTACATACTCGCCTGGATGGTGGAAGAGGATAGTGGATTCACCTGGATGGTGGAAGAGGATAGTGGATTCACCTGGATGGTGGTAGAGGATAGTAAACTCACCTGGGTGGTGGAAGAGGATAATAGCCTCACCTGGATGGTAGTTCACCTAGATGGTTGTAGATGATAACAGACTCACCTGGATGGTGGTAGAGGATAACAGACTCACCTGGATGGTGGAAGAGGATTACACTCATCTGGATGGTGGAATAGGATAGTGGATTCACCTGGATGGTGGTAGAGGATAGTGGATTTACCTGGATGGTTGTAGAGGATAGTAAACTCACCTGGGTGGTGGAAGAGGATAATAGCCTCACCTGGATGGTAGTTCACCTAGATGGTTGTAGAAGATAACAGACTCACCTGGATGGTGGTAGAGGATAACAGACTCACCTGGATGGTGGAAGAGGATTACACTCATCTGGATGGTGGAATAGGATAGTGGATTCACCTGGATGGTGGTAGAGGATAGTGGATCTACCTGGATGGTTGTAGAGGATAGTAAACTCACCTGGATGGTGGCGAGACTTGCCTGCATAGTGGTAAAGGATATCTGGCTCACCTGGATGGTGGGAGAGAGAATGGGAGAGGAACATCCCGAGTGAGGACGGGAGCTAGAGCGTTTGGACGCCACTGAGCTGGTAGACTTGTAGGACCTAGCAATGTCAGTCAGTTGACGGATCTGGTCATCAGAGAAGTCAGGATGTCGGAACGGCAGGGTGCGCTTACTGCAACATAAACACAAGAACGTTACTTTATGTTATGATATGTGAACCTCACTCTCCACTCTACGTATGTGATGTTATATATGTGAACCTCACTCTCCACTCTATGTGATATTAATGTGAACCTCAGAAAAATGTGTACCAGTTGCCAGCTGTTCTACGAGGTTGTTAAATGTCATAGAGCATCACTTCCAGACTTCACACCTGGTGAGTTACATGCTTAATAATATCTTTCCTTAAATTCCATCAATATAACGACATTTTTCTTCGCAAACATAGAGGGTCTAAAGCCATCAACAAACAACAAAATTCCTTACATCAAGGGACTTCTCACGGAGTCAAATACAATGTTTGCAGCTTTCACAGAGACCCACATAATATGGATCCCAGGTTATAACATATTCAGATGCGACAGACTAAACAGGCAACAAGGGAGGGTTGGCCTGTATGTCACTGAGTCGCTCATTTGCTCAGCACTACTAAACACCTCAAATGATGTAGTTGAAGTTTTGGCGGTAAAGATTGAAAACCACAACCTTGTCATTGTGGTTGTTTAGAAGCCTCCGGATGCAACTTCCCAGCAATTCCAGGAACAGCTTTTGAAAACTGACCACTGTCTGGAAAATCTCCCAACTCCTGCCCCAAACATCTTGCTACTGGGAGATTTCAATTTGAGACATCTAAAATGGAGGAGTATAGCAAACAATGTTTTAGCAGAGATCACCCCAGGAGGCAGCTCAGATGAAAATTCACACACACACGAGATATTAAATCTCTGTACCAAATTCACCTTAAACCAGCAAATATTAGAGCCTACAAGACTAGAAAATACGCTGGACCTCATCTTCACTAACAACGACGATTTGATGCGTAATATAACCATATCAAAGACAATACACTCAGATCACAACATAATAGAGGTACAGACATGTATGCACAGGGATCCTTACCAGCAAATTGTGATCAGTCATGAGGGTCTCTTCACAAAATTCAACTTCAATAACAAAAACATACAATGGGAACAAGTCAACCATGTCCTAAATGAAACAAGATGGGAAGATATCCTAAACAACACGGATTCGAACCTTTGCCTAGAAAAAATTAAACTCTGTGATCCTTGAGATCTGCTCAAAGCACATTCCATTAAGAAAAAGAAAGAGATGTAAACTAGAAAGAGAGAGACGCTCCCTATACAGACGAGGGGAAATAGTCTTAGAGCTGCTGAGAGGGGCCAATACATCTGAAATACGAAGGGAGGAACTGGTCAATGAAATAACAAATATCGAACTTAAGCTGAAGGAATCTTACAGGAGACAAGAATCGCAGGAAGAACTGAAAACCATAAAGGAAATTGAAAAAAGAAAATACTTCTCTTATGCCAAATCTAAGGAAAAAAACATCCAGTATTGGACCCCTGCTTAGGCGAGATGGGACATACACAGATGACAGCCAAGAAATGAATGAGATAATAAAGGACCAATACGACTCGGTGTTCAGCGAGCCGTTACCCAGACTAATTGTCGACAATCCAAATGAATTCTTTATGAACGAAACCCAAAATTTGGTCATCTCAAAAATCTCTGATATTATCCTAACACCACAAGACATTGAAAAGGCAATAAATGACATGCCCACGCACTCTGCCCCAGGCCCAGACTCAGGAAACTCCGTGTTTATCAAGAATTGCAAAAAAAACCTGTCACGTGCCTATTGCATTCTATGGAGAGGGAGCATGGACACAGGGGTCATCCCACACTCACTAAAAATAACAGACATGACCCCACTCTACAAAGGTGGCAGTAAAGCATTTGCAACGAACTACAGACCGATAACACTAACATCCCATATCATAAAAATCTTTGAAAGGGTTCTAAGAAGCAAGATCGCCAACCACCTAGATACCCATCAATTACACAACCCAGGGCAACACGGGTTTAGAGCAGGTCACTCCTGTCTGTCCCAGCTACTGGACCACTATGACAAGGTCCTGGATAGTATAGAGGATAAACAAAATGCAGATGCAGTATACACAGACTTTGCAAAAGCCTTCGACAAGTGTGACCACGGTGTAATAGCTCACAAAATGCGCGATAAAGGAATAACAGGAAAAGTTGGTAGATGGATCTATAACTTCCTGACAAATAGAACACAAAGAGTAATAGTAAACAGAGTAAAGTCCGAGGCAGCTACAGTGAAAAGCTCTGTTCCACAAGGCACAGTACTTGCTCCCATCCTATTCCTCATCCTCATATCTGACATAGACAGAGATGTAAGCCACAGCTCCGTGTCTTCCTTTGCGGATGACACCCGAATTGCCATGACAGTGTCCTCCATCGAAGACACCTCAAGACTCCAAGCGGACATTAATCAAATCTTCAAATGGGCCACTCAAAACAATATGAAGTTCAATGAAGAGAAATTTCAACTACTCAGATATGGAAAACTTGAGGAAATTAAAACTGTTTCAGGGTATACAACAAATTCTAACCATACAATAGAGCGAAAAACTAATGTGAAGGACCTGGGAGTGACAATGACAGAGGATCTCGCCTTTAAAGACCACAACAATGTATCTACCGCATTTGCTAGGAAAATTATAGAATGGATAATGAGAACCTTCAAAACTAGGGACGCTAAGCCCATGATAATTCTCTTCAAATCGCTTGTTCTCTCTAGGCTGGAATACTTCTGTACACTAACTGCCCCCTTCAAGGCAGGTGAAATTGCTGACCTGGAGAGTGTACAAAGAACTTTCACAGCACACATAAGTACGATAAGGCACCTAAATTACTGGGAATGGTTAAAGTCCATTGATTTGTATTCTTTGGAACGCAGACGAGAGAGATACATGATAATATACACTTGGAAAATCCTAGAGGAATTAGTACCAAACTTGCACAGGAAAATCACTCCCTATGAAAGCAAAAGACTCGGCAGGAGACGCAACATTCCCTCAATGAAAAGCAGGGGCGCCTCGAGTACACTGAGACAACACAATAAGTGTCAGGGGCCAAGACTGTTCAACTGCCTCCCAGCATACATAAGGGGGATTACCAAAAGACCCATGGCTGTCTTCAAGAAGGCACTGGACAGGCACCTAAAGTCAGTACCTGACCAACCGGGCTGTGGTTAGTACGTCAGTTTGCGTGCGGCCAGCAGTAACAGCCTGGTTGATCAGACCCTGATCCACCACAAGGCCTGGTCTCAGACCGAGCCGCGGGGGCGTTGACCCCCGAAACCGTCTCCAGGTATACACTGGAAAAGATCTCAAAGGATACAGAAGTCTTCATGTATACCATTCAAACCAAGAAAAAGTTTTTGTCATGGCTATGAATACTGGCTTTTCGAACCCAGCCAAGAAAAACTGGGTCAACCCATTGCCAACTGATAATGCTTGTTCTCATGAGCAAGAATCCTCTGTGTAGTTACTTCGGAAGAACTGAAGAAGCTGTACGAGGCTCTGAGGCATGTTAGGGAAGTATTGTTCTCTGTACAGTACCCCACAAGTTTGCTCAGATCACACACCAACAACTATTGCAATTACGGCAACTTCAATGCACTTCCGCCAACGTTGGTTATTTTTAAGATTGACTTATTATATCTCATTCCATTTCAAGAGATGGCCACAAGTGTTTGTGTGTTGTACACACAGCCAATGTTAGTCATGAAGGCTACAGGAGTATTTGTTTGCAAACTAATTTTTAATGTTCTAGAAGTGCCCCAACGTATTTTTTGTACCACATCCTCTCACATGGTATTATGTACATTTCTGCGCTGCTAGTAGAAGTTCTCTTATCTTTCTGCACCAAGTTTCTGATAAATGACGAAGAGTTGGTAGTTACCTTAATGAGATGATTATTAAGACGTTGCAAGTGTGCCTAATTTTCATTTTGTCGGTATTGTATATCATTCATGTACAATTTGTCAGACATTGCAACATCATGGAATCTTGGTTCAGAGGATATCTTTACAACCTTCACTATTACTGGCCTGTCCCTCGGGTTTGACCTACTTCCACTGGGAATCCCGCCTACCAATAGAAATGTCTTCGTCTGCTACCCGTTCCTTACCACGTGACGCCAGAATATAAGCGCCAGCCTTCTTGCCTGTGCTCCAGATTCTTCACGACTACGGTGCTCTTCACATCAACTCCATGGCTGAGGGACTGATTACCTCATCTTTTGTATAGAGTTCTACCAGTTACTTTTTGCTGATGATACTGTGCTTATGGGAGATTCTAAAGAAAAGTTGCAAAGGTTGATGGACCTAACGAAAAAAATATTTCATTGTGTTTGTTTATTATTAAATTATTGTAAACTTATCTAAAATATATTTAGTTGGATTAGGCTGAATTAAATTGCGCTTGTTGTAATAAGGTTAGGTAAATTTTGTAAGTGTCCTCCATTCATGTCCTTGAATTTGTATTGATAAAGCCACTGGATGGCGAAACGTCTACAATAAAGATTCCCAGATATTGCACGTGTTTAATTTTCAACATGATTATTAAGGTTAGCCACGACAGATACCACGTTGCTAACAGACAGAACTATGTATCTGGCAGTTTCCTGTACTGGTGTCTCCCTCCCTCCTTCCTTCCCTCCCCACTACTTGCTGCCCCGTTGCTAAGCAACCACTTTCCAGCCTCCCCCTCTTGTCTTATAACTACACAGCCAATCACGTCAACCTTTCCACTGGAGTTCACTGAGTACAGGTATCCTTTAGCTCTCTTCATGTTCCTTACACTCAGGTGATGTGTGCACTATACTGTTCCTTACACCCGGATGGTGTATGAAGAATACTGTTCCTTACACTCGGGTGACGTGTGAAGTATATTGTTCCTGACATTCAGGTGTTTATGTGTAGAATTCTGTTCCTGATATCCAGGTGTTATGTGTAGTAACCTGTTCCTGACATCCAAGTGTTATGTGTAGAATACTGTTCCTGACATCCAGGTGTTATGTGTGGAATATTGTTCCTGACACCCAGGTGTTATGTGTGGAATATTGTTCCTGACATCCAGGTGTTGTGTGCAGTATCCTGTTCTTGACATCCAAATGATATGTATATAATCTTGTTAGTTACACCCAGGTGTTGAGTGTAACATCTTGCTCCTTAGAGCTAGGTATTGTGTGTAGAGGCAAGACGGTAAGACTGCAGTAGAACAAGGAGGATTTAAACTGTTTACAGCGTATAAGTGAATAATACCCAGATAAAGGTACGGAACTGTTTGTCACAATTATGAATTTAAAAAAGGCATATGATAGAGTGGATGGGGGAAGCAAAGTTGCAGATGTTGCAAATGTATGGAATGGGTAGTAGATTACTAAAAGCAGTAGTGGTTGTTCGGAGAGGCTCAGGTTAGGGTATGAAAAAGAGGGAGTATTTTTTTAGTAAAATAAGGCCTTAGACAAGGATGTGTAATGTCATCGTGGTTGTGTAACATACATATGGTGATGTAAAAGAAGCGAAGCTATAGTGATGGGGAGAAGTATGGGATTAAAATATAATGAATATGATTGCAACTTTAGGGTTGTCATCGTTGCTCTTTGCTGATGAGACAGTTCTTTTAGAAAATTCTGAACACAAACTGAAAAGGTTGATGGACAAGTTTGGGAATATATGCAAAAAAAATTAAGGACCAAGTTGACGAGAGTAACGAAAAATATAGGCAATGAAAGATTGAAAATTATATTTGAGAGAGGTAGTGTGGAGGAAGTGAATGTATTCTGATATTTGGGAGTGAACATATCTATGAAAGACGAGGTGCACCATAAAACAGACGAGGGAAAAAGGTAGGCAGTGTGTTGAAAGAAATTTATTGTGGAGGAAAGAAGGGGAAGGTATCAGAGAATAGGCACAATAACACTTTTATATGAGTGCGAGGTATGGTTTAAATATCGCATCAAGGACAAAGCTAGAGGCAGTGATGTTATGTCTGAGAGCACTATGGGGTGTTAATATTATGAAGAGAATTCAGAGCGTAGTACTTAGAAGAAAATGCGGAGTTACTAAGGGTATAATTCAGAAGGTAGATGTTTGCTGACGTGGACTGGTTATTTAGAGAGGATGGAGCAGAATTGGATGTCCAAGGTGTATAATCCGGGGTGAAAGGATAGATGTTGTGCCTGCCCCTTCCATATTGAGTGCTACCAGCTTGATTATCCAGCAAGCTTGTGTGATCTAGTTAGAACGGAATGAAAACAAGTGACTTTTATGCTTTGACTTGCTGCTGGAGTGTGAGAGTCGGAGGAAACTGGTTAGTATGACTAGAGTTCTGGAGGTGGGAGGTACATGCCTGCACTCTAAAGCAGGGATGGAGATGTTGCAATTCAGGTCATTTGAACTGTGATGTCTGAACACCTCTGGGAAAACAATTGTAAAACTTGTAGAATGAATGATGATTAATGTGTTTCCTTTTATGATGTGGTTTATATTATATATGCATTGGCCAGGGAGGTATAATATATTTTAGGAGTGAGGAAGAGCAAGATGTGTGTGTGGGGGAGGTGCGTGAGGCTGTGGGTAGAATGAAAGGGGTAAAGGAACTGGGATTGATGGGATTAAGACATAAATGTTAAAAACAGGTGGGAATATAATTTTGGAGTGGTTGGTTATTTTATTCAATACTAAGGAACCATCCAATGTGCGTAGTTCCTTTTTTTAAGAAGGCACAGGGGACAAAAGAGGGTGTAAGAAATATTGGGGAATAAGCCTGTTGAGTATACCTAGTAAGGTGTATGGTAGAGTTATTATTGAAAGAGTTAAGGGCAAGATGGAGAGCAGGATCACAGATCCTGCAGATCACAATCCCGAGGCCCTCCTTAACACAAGATAATTAACTCACAATCCTTAATAAACCTTCCTTAACAAAAGATAATTAACTAACAATCCTTAAACCCTCCTTAACACAAGATAATTAATCACAATCCCTTCCTTAACAAAAGGTAATTAACTCACAATCCTTAAACCATCATTAACAAAAGATAATTAAAGTAATAAAAATAAGATAATGATGTTATTAAACAGTAATATTCTCCTATTTCAGAATCTGTGAGAAAAATAATTAGAGAATGGTTGGATGGGCTTCAGAATTAAATTTACACGTTTTCCTATTTCAGTTTTGTAAGTGGATAAATAAGGTTGTTTCCACTGCTACCTAGATTTATGTTGTCTTAATAAAACAAGGAAGAAGAATAAACACTGGTACACATCTAAGTGAAAACCATTATATGTATTACTGAAGATGAATTTTTATGTGCAATAAAGAGAAGCAAAGTACAAGAACATTAACAAAGACGACACCTCACCCGTTGGCTGAGGTCTTCTCGTTGTTGGACAGTGGCTTCTGCACCTGGCCCATGGTCAATACTGTCTCACAAGACGATGAACTGTGGCTTCTGCACCTGGCCCATGATCAATACTGTCTCACAAGACGATGAACTGTGGCTTCTGCACCTGGCCCATGATCAATACTGTCTCACAGGGCCATGAACTGCGGTTTCTTCACCTGGTCAATACCTTCTCACAAGAAGTTGCACTGTGGTTTCTGCACCTGACCCACGGTCAATAACTTCTCATAAGACGTTGGAAGTCAGTTTCTTCAGCTGACCCATAGTCAATTCTTTCTCAGGCGGTGCTTATGGTATATACTCTTGGTCTAGTGTCAAAGTTCTCTAAAAAAAAATCAGTCTTACATACATCACTGATGCCGCTATAATTTTGTTGTCAGTTTTTTTATATAATTTTCTGTGCAGTATTTATTGTCCTTTCAGCAGTTACTATTGTTTCTCGGCTTGTCTTTGTCTCATCTGTAAAATATTTTATAACAAAAGTCAGATATTGTAACATGTTTCGTTGTCTATGATGTTTATTTGTTTGTCGCTATATGTTTGTTGTGCTGTTGTCTCCATGAGGGTTGTTTGGTGTACACATGTATACTAACAACATTCACATATTAAATTAAAAAAACTGCTTATAACATTAATATCAACAACAATTATACTCACAACTAACTCAGAATTCGCAGAGAAAACTTTATCATGGCACTTGAACATGTCACAGGAGGCCTGATAACGATTCAGGAAGGATGGAAAACTTGTCTGACATTTCCACTCCAAACTCACTTGTTGAGAAATGGTCCAGCCTCGGTGTGACAACTTTCATAACTGCTGCATATTATTATTAGGTTTATAATATACTAATAGTTAAATATTGTATTGGAAGAGATGTGTCTTGGTAGCCGGGGAGACCTGTTAGGAACTACCACTCACTACCTCGCTAGAAGGAACTACCACTCACTACCTCGCTAGAAGGAACTACCACTCACTACCTCGCTAGAAGGAACTACCACTCACTACCTCGCTAGAAGGAACTACCACTCACTACCTCGCTAGAAGGAACTACCACTCACTACCTCGCTAGAAGGAACTACCACTCACTACCTCGCTAGAAGGAACTACCACTTACATCTAAGCTTATAAACAAATCGATGATTACGAGTGTCCTTCAGATGTCTAATATATTATTCAATGCTTCGTGGTCCGCTATGTTGGTCTCACTGTAGCTACCTGCATCACCACCATGTTCGTGGTCCGCTATGTTGGTCTCACTGTAGCTACCTGCATCACCACCATGTTCGTGGTCCGCTATGTTGGTCTCACTGTAGCTTCCTGCATCACCACCATGTTCGTGGTCCGCTATGTGGTCTCACTGTAGCTTCCTGCATCACCACCATGTTCGTGGTCCGCTATGTTGGTCTCACTGAGCTTCCTGCATCACCACCATGTTCGTGGTCCCTATGTTGGTCTCACTGTAGTAGCATCACCACCATGTTCGTGGTCCGCTATGTTGGTCTCACTGACTTCCTGCATCACCACCATGTTCGTGGTCCGCTATGTTGGTCCTCACTGTAGCTACCTGCATCACCACCATGTTCGTGGTCCGCTATGTTGGTCTCACTGTAGCTACCTGCATCACCACCATGTTCGTGGTCCGCTATGTTGGTCTCACTGTAGCTACCTGCATCACCACCATGTTCGTGGTCCGCTATGTTGGTCTCACTGTAGCTTCCTGCATCACCACCATGTTCGTGGTCCGCTATGTTGGTCTCACTGTAGCTTCCTGCATCACCACCATGTTCGTGGTCCGCTATGTTGGTCTCACTGTAGCTACCTGCATCACCACCATGTTCGTGGTCCGCTATGTTGGTCTCACTGTAGCTTCCTGCATCACCACCATGTTCGTGGTCCGCTATGTTGGTCTCACTGTAGCTTCCTGCATCACCACCATGTTCGTGGTCCGCTATGTTGGTCTCACTGTAGCTTCCTGCATCACCACCATGTTCGTGGTCCGCTATGTTGGTCTCACTGTAGCTTCCTGCATCACCACCATGTTCGTGGTCCGCTATGTTGGTCTCACTGTAGCTTCCTGCATCACCACCATGTTCGTGGTCCGCTATGTTGGTCTCACTGTAGCTTCCTGCATCACCACCATGTTCGTGGTCCGCT
Organism: Cherax destructor; assembly: GCA_009830355.1. Lineage (NCBI taxonomy): Eukaryota > Metazoa > Arthropoda > Malacostraca > Decapoda > Parastacidae > Cherax > Cherax destructor. The sequence continues at coordinate 168,930 of WNWK01003038.1, forward strand.
ATGTTGGTCTCACTGTAGCTTCCTGCATCACCACCATGTTCGTGGTCCGCTATGTTGGTCTCACTGTAGCTTCCTGCATCACCACCATGTTCGTGGTCCGCTATGTTGGTCTCACTGTAGCTTCCTGCATCACCACCATGTTCGTGGTCCGCTATGTTGGTCTCACTGTAGCTTCCTGCATCACCACCATGTTCGTGGTCCGCTATGTTGGTCTCACTGTAGCTACCTGCATCACCACCATGTTCGTGGTCCGCTATGTTGGTCTCACTGTAGCTACCTGCATCACCACCATGTTCGTGGTCCGCTATGTTGGTCTCACTGTAGCTACCTGCATCACCACCATGTTCGTGGTCCGCTATGTTGGTCTCACTGTAGCTTCCTGCATCACCACCATGTTCGTGGTCCGCTATGTTGGTCTCACTGTAGCTTCCTGCATCACCACCATGTTCGTGGCCCGCTATGTTGGTCTCACTGTAGCTACCTGCATCACCACCATGTTCGTGGTCCGCTATGTTGGTCTCACTGTAGTTTACCTGCATCACCACCATGTTCGTGGTCCGCTATGTTGGTCTCACTGTAGCTTCCTGCATCACCACCATGTTCGTGGTCCGCTATGTTGGTCTCACTGTAGCTACCTGCATCACCACCATGTTCGTGGTCCGCTATGTTGGTCTCACTGTAGCTTCCTGCATCACCACCATGTTCGTGGTCCGCTATGTTGGTCTCACTGTAGCTTCCTGCATCACCACCATGACCAACATAGAAGAAAATCGTACAAATAACGTCTTCATATGCAGTATTAGTGGTATCTAAATTATCTTACTATGTTAATCTGTTATTATATAGAATAAAGTGTTAGTATGTATTATATGATTTGACTTTTGCATGTTTTAAAAAAATAACTTCAATGCGATTTTTCATATCTTTTATGTTTTTCAATGGCATACCAAATTTATCAAAACTAGAGCCAATCAAGCAAAACCAAAGACACATTCGCAATCAGCACCACAAACGTACCCTAAAAACGGTGTAAAATCATTGTCCAGAAAATGAGTGTTGACCAGTGATTTGTATATATTTCCTGCCTTAGGATACCTGGTGTTTTTATCAACTATTGTGAAGAAATATTGGTTACTTGACTCGGCCTTAGGTAAAGGTCCCACACAGACTATGATCAGCTCTGTGAACTTCTATCCATCAGCTGGTATGGGACAACGCGGTGCAGGTTTGATGTAATATTTTGCATTATATTATTGTCTTATATCTTCAGTTTATATACATAGATAGGATGCAACAACTTCACTACACTGCTCGCTGAAATGAGTGTTTTGATTGGCTACCACCGCTGCAAACTACTTGTCAGCTTCTTGCTTGATTTCTGAGACGTGTTTTAAGCCGAGTAAAGACACCTGAAATCGCACCTGCCGTGTCTACTTCTCTCTTCTCTACACACACAGAGCATTATTTAGAGCTAGATATTTCAAACATTTTCTGAGGCTGTGTCGTAAGACACTCACTATGCTTCAGGTCCTGAGTCTAACTCCAGACTTACCTTGTTCTGATTGGCATATACGTTCCGTCGTACTCAGGGTCTCAAATTTACTGAACTCAGATTCAGTAATTTGAGAGTTTTTTTCCTTGTATGGAGGACTTATCAACTGTCACCTGTTAGGGTCGTTTTTGTCTCCTTCCGTGACTGACGTTGTGCTGCTCAAGGCTACGTTGTGCATTTTGCTGTTTGGCGAACTGGTCGCTTTACTGTTGAAGTATACTGTTCTTGCTCAGTTGCTGTATTTAGGGATTTGTTTTGTTGGTCACGTTACAATTCAGCCGAGCACACTACACACACACACACACACACACATATTACTCACTTTTGTGCACTAGAGTACAATTCAGTACAGCAACGTACCGGACGGTAGTTTCCTTAAGAGTATTATAGTTTACAGTATTATAAGTTGTTACGGCCTCTTACCTAAATGGTGGTTAGGTAGCTAACCTGCCGGCCAGCAGTACCACTGAGCACGTCATCAAACCCAATGTGGGACTGCTGAGCCGGCCTGACGGATAGTGTTTTCACCAGACTCTCAAAGACAACACCTGCTGGTGACAACTAGGCTTTACTAACAGTATTCACCAGACTACAACTGCTGGTGGCAGGCCTTAGAGTTCACCCCTGCGTGAGAGTCCACTGAGTTTTGACGGCCTCAGAGTTGCTTGATGGCCTCACTCAGTTCATATGATACCTGCTGGACTTACTACCTGCTTTAACGATGAATGCGGAGAATATATCTTTGCAAATTTTACTGTAAAAAACCTTAAGACTCCTATAACAATCAGTGCCATTTACCGGATGCCTCATACTAACATAACAAATTTTAGCGATAAATTAAAGACACTAATAACACACAGAGATACCAAGCCCATGTTGACACTTTTCAGGTCGCTTGTTCTATCTAGGCTGGAATATTGCTGCACACTAACTGCACCTTTCAAGGCCGGTGAAATTGCTGACCTAGAAAATGTGCAGAGAACCTTCACGGCACGCATAACTGCGATAAACCACCTCAATTACTGGGAACGCTTGAATTTCCTAAACCTGTACTCCCTAGAACGCAGGCGGGAGAGATACATTATTATATACATATGGAAAATTCTCGAGGGATTAGTACCAAACTTGCACACAAGAGTCACTTCCTACGAAAGCAAAAGACTCGGCAGGCGATGTAACATCCCCCCAATGAAAAGCAGGGGTGCCACTAGCACGTTGAGAGACAACACAATAAGTGTCAGGGGCCCAAGACTGTTCAACTGCCTCCCAGCATACATCAGGGGGATTACCAACAAACCCCTGGCTGTCTTCAAGCAGGCACTGGACAGGCACCTAAAGTCGGTACCTGACCAGCCAGGCTGTGGTTCGTGCGTTGGACTGCGTGCGACCAGCAGTAACAGCCTGGTTGATCAGGCTCTGATCCAACATGAGGACTGGTCACAGACCGGGCCACAGGGGCGTTGACCCCTGGAACTCTCTCCAGGTATACTCCAGGTATACACACAACCAAATTAACAAGCACCACCTTCTCATAGCTGGAGACTTCAACATTTAACCTAGGACTCACAAATGACCAGCCAGTAACTGACTTCATCAACAATATGAACAACACACTTCTCATACCAACTATTACTAAACCAACCAGGCTGACTGAGACAAGTGCAACCATAATTGACCATATATGGACCAATATACTAGCCCCTCTTAAATCAGGGATAATTACAGACAGCACTACAGACCACTACCCCACCTTCCTCTTAACAAACATTAATAAACCACCACTGGAATACAACAAAGTTTACTTTAGACTTCATGACGAAGCCTCCATAAGTAACTTCACAGCAGAGCTAGGGTTGGTTGACTGGCCTACTGAATTCTCCAATGCCACTGGTATCGATGATTGCATAGCCATATTTCTTAATAAATTACTTAGACTATACAACAAACATTGTCCCATAAAAATGTAACAGATTATGAACAAACGGCTAGGTTTCCAATGGCTAACTAACAGCATACTAAGATCCATTGATAAGAAACATCAATATGAAAAGCAATATAGACAGGGCCTAATACCCAAAAATACTATTAAACACTATGCATCAGTTCTCACCAAACTAATAAAAAAGGCCAAGCAATTGTACTATTCCAGCAGATTCGCCGAAACAAGAAGAGATATAAAAAAGACCTGGAAAACATTCTCTCAGATTCTGGGCACCCACAAACTGAAAAAAAAACTAGGGATATTGTCTTGACTAAACCAAATGAAACATAACTACAGCCTATTGATACAGCTAATAAGTTGAATGACTTCTTCTCAACCATAGGATCAAATCTCGCCAGTAAAATCCCAGGTACCAATGCCCAAGCAAGTGATTACTTAGATGGAAATATCCCAACCTCCTTCTATCTTGCACCTACCGAACCCACTGAAGTCACCATGATTATAAAGTCACTTAAGACTAAATCAGGGAATCTATCTCAAGTCCCACCACTATTGTACAAGCCTGATATTTCACTACTTTTTAACAATTCACTAGAAACTAGCACTTTCCCGGCACCCCTCAAGACAGCAAAGGTGGTGACCCCACAGATGTAAATAACTACAGGCCAATCTCGAACTAACCGTTGCTATCCAAAATTTTTGAGAAACTCGTGCACAAGAGACTATATTCGTTTATTACAGTACAAAACATACTCAACCCCTGCCAATTTAGCTTTAGAAAAAACAAAAGCACAAACGATGCAATTGTAAAAATGCTGGACCTACTTTACACAGCACTTGAAAACAAGGAATATCTTCTAGGACTCTTTATTGACCTAAGGAAAGCTTTTGATACAGTAGACCTCGGCATCCTACTCCAAAAACTTGACCATTACGGTATAAGAGGCCACGCTCTTATGTATTTCAAATCCTATCTTACTAACAGGTATCAATACGTCACCATTAAAGACACAACTTCATCTACTCGTCCACTTGATATTGGAGTACCACAAGGAAGTGTCCTTGGTCCTTTTCTCTTCCTCCTATACATCAATGATCTTCTCAACGTATCTCAACACCTGAAACCGATTCTCTTTGCTGATGATACGACTTATGTCATTTCCCACCCAAATCTTGCCTCACTCAACACCATTGTTAATGAAGAGCTACTAAAAATATCAACCTGGATGACAGCCAACAAACTTACACTTAACACTGACAAAACCTTCTACATTATGTTTGGTAACAGAACAGGTGTTGCACAATTGAACATAATGATTGACAACACTCCTATTGCTAAACACAATGCGGGCAAATTCCTTGGCCTACACCTTGAGAGCAACCTGAATTTCAGCACTCATATCAACCATATAGCAAAAAAAGTATCCAAAACGGTTGGGATCCTCTCTAAGATACGTTACTATGTACCACAATCAGCCCTACTCACACTATACTATTCACTCATCTATCCCTACCTCACCTATGCCATATGTGCTTGGGGATCAACAGCGACAACTCACCTAAAACCAATATTAACTCAACAAAAAGCCACAGTAAGAATTATCATGCAATCCAATCCCAGGCAACACCCCCACTCTTCAAAGACCTAAATTTACTCATTGTCCAGAACATCCACACTTACTACTGTGCAACCTACATGTACAGAACAATAAATTCCAATATTAACCCTGAACTAAAACGCTTTCTCGATAGTTGTGACAGGACCCATAGACACAATACCAGACACAAAAATCTCTATGACATTCCACGTGTCTGGCTAAATCTATTCAAACGTTCAATGTACATTAAAGGGCCTAAAATCTGGAACTCCCTACCTGAAAACTCCAAACCTGCAGACTCAGCCACCATCTTCAACACTATCATCAAAAAACATCTTATCTCACTAACACACCCCACCATCACCTAAACACACGAAAACCACCGATTCACGCGCGCGCGCGCGCGCACACACACACACACACATCCTCCTCATCTGCACCAACACTGACCCAAAGGACAAACATAAAATCCCGAATATAGCTATTGTCTAATAAATCTGAAACCAGTCTTAATTTGCCTGATATACTCCAATATTGTAGCTTTAATAGAAACTGTGTAACATGCCAAGACAAAACCATTCTTATTACTAATTTTTTACAATCTAAACATTCTGAACTACCTCACTATTGTAAATCTATTTAATCATTTGAAATTCGTATTCATATGTAATTTGTAATATAGATTAAGAACTAGTATTAAGTCTGCCCGAAATGCCTAGCATGCCCAGGCATGCTAGGCATGCTAACGGCCATCTTTGTAATTATTGTCTTTAAATATAAAACACACATTGTAATTTTTTTACAGAGAAATAAATAATCTTGAATCTTGACTTTGTTCCTGCTGTCTTGACACACACCTGCTGGACTTCGTTTCCTGTTGGCTAGCCTATGAGTGTCGTGTGAGACACAGAGAAGGGAGTGTCGTGTGAGACACAGAGAAGGGAGTGTCGTGTGAGACAGAGAAGGGAGTGTCGTGTGAGACACAGAGAAGGGAGTGTCGTGTGAGACACAGAGAAGGGAGTGTCGTGTGAGCCAGAGTAGTGTTTTATAGAGAAGGTTGTGTTGAAGGTATTGTGTGTAAGTTTACAGTGTGGGTAAACACAGGTGAAGGTGTAACACGGAAAGTCATGTAATATTAACAAAATGTCGTGTAACCCTGTTGGAAAGGCAATGTCTTATGACAGAGAAGGCGTTCATGACGCAGAGAAAAGGGTGTCGTATGACACGGTAAAGAAGGCGTGTCGTGTGACACCGAGGGCGTGTCATGTGACAGAGAAAAGTGTCGTGTGACACTGAGAGAAGGCGTGTCGTAACACAGAGACATGGGTGTCTGGTGATACGGAGAAGTAGGCGTGTCATGACAATAAGAATGGTAGTGTCATGTGACACGGGGTAGGTAGGGTCATGACTACGTTATTGTAACATGTGCTATATATATTTGTACCAAAGAAAAATAGATGCAATCTATTATTACTGTGATATTGAATACCAAAGAATCTTTGTTTTTATACAAAAATATACTATAGTAAAGATTATAAATTTTAATGCTTATCTGTAATCCCCGAACTCTCCCATATTACAACACTAGTAACAGGTTGAATTTGATATTCAACTAGTGAATATAAGTGCTAATAACACTTTATATTAAATGTAAAGAAAAATTAATCGAGAAAAAGTATGAAAAAGCTTTACACCAAGAGATGTGTATGATCGCTTATCTTTATTTCTAAGTTTAAGTTTACCTTAAAATATTACTAAAACTAGACAGAATTTTGTTATGAAAATCCTCAAACTTCTATTTTAGTTTTAATTTAACCAGCTGTAATCCACTTAAATCCCATATCCAAACTTAAAGCGCTATAAGAAGCCCAATACTGCACAAGCTAACTGCTCATGAATTCTTACTAACCAACTGTTACAAGAGACATAAACATGCTAGATACTAAAGCGGGGATTAATAAGTTTACCTTCGAGTATTCTCTGGTAGATGTCTATGCGAATAAATGACGCATTTTGTGAATAAATGGAGCATCAGCACTCAGCATAACAATGAACATCAGCACAACAGTGAGCAATATTGTGTGTGTGTGTACTCACCTATTTGTGGTTGCAGGGGTCGAGACTCGGCTCCTGGCCCCGCCTCTTCACTGATTGCTACTAGGTCCTCTCTCACCCTGCTCCATGAGCTTTATCATACCTCGTCTTAAAACTATGTATGGTTGTTGCCTGCCTGTGTGTGTGTGTGTGTTTGACTATCAGCTTCAACAACCTACTAAGCTCCACGTGTGAGTGTCAAGTCTTCGTACATAGACGCACTCTAACCTTTACACCCAGTGTAGCCATACTGGGTCACCCAGTGTGGCCACACTGAAACACCCAGTATGGCCACACTGAAACACCCAGTGTGGCCACACTGAGACATCCAGTGTAGCCATACTGGGCCACCCAGTGTTGCCACACTGACACACCCAGTGAAGCCATACTGGGTCACCCACTGAAGCCACAAAGAGACACCCAGAGTGGCCATACTGGGTCACCCACTGAAGCCACAAAGAGACACCCAGAGTGGCCATACTGGGTCACCCACTGAAGCCACAAAGAGACACCCAGAGTGGCCATACTGGGTCACCCACTGAAGCCACAAAGAGACACCCAGAGTGGCCACACTGGGATGGAATATTATCCCTATGATGCCATTGCGCTACCACCACCACCAACGACAACGACTCCACCACCACCTCCACCACTTGCCCTCCACCACCACCACCACCACTTGCCCTCCACCACCACCACTACCACTTGCCCTCCACCACCACCACCACCACTACCACTTGCCCTCCACCACCACCACTACCACTTACCCTCCACCACCACCACTACCACTTACCCTCCACCACCACCTCTGCCACTTGCCCTCCACCACTACCACTTGCCTTCCACCACCACCTCTGCCTCTTGCCCTCCACCAACACCACTACCACTTGCCCTCCACCAGCCCCACTATCACTTTCCCTCCACCACCACCATTACCACTTGCCCTCCACCACCACCACTACCACTTGCCATCCACCAACACCTCTGCCACTTGCCCTCCACCACCACTACCACTTGCCCTCCACCTCCACCACTTTCCGTCCACCGCCACCACTACCACTTGCCCTCCACCACCACCTCTACCACTTGCCCTCCACCACCACCACTACCACTTGCCCTCCACCACCACCACTACCACTTGCCCTCCACCACCACCACTACCACTTGCCCTCCACCACCACCTCTACCACTTGCCCTCCACCACTACCACTTGCCCTCCACCAACACCACTACCACTTGCCCTCCACCAGCCCCACTATAACTTTCCCTCCACCACCACCATTACCACTTGCCCTCCACCACCACCACTACCACTTGCCGTCCACCAACACCACTACCACTTGCCCTCCACCACCACTACCACTTGCCCTCCACCACCACCACTACCACTTGCCCTCCACAAACACCACTACCAGTTGCCCTCCACCAACACCACTACCACTTGCCCTCCACCAACACCACTACCACTTGCCCTTCACCTCCACCACTACCACTTGCCCTCCACCACCACCACTACCACTTGCCCTCCACCAACACCACTACCACTTGCCCTCCACCAACACCACTACCACTTGCCCTCCACCAACACCACTACCACTTGCCCTCCATCACTACCACTTGCCCTCCACCAACACCACTACTACTTGCCCTCCACCAACACCACTACCACTTGCCCTCCACCAACACCACTACCACTTGCCCTCCACCAACACCACTACCACTTGCCCTCCACCAACACCACTACCACTTACCCTCCACCAACACCACTACCACTTGCCCTCCACCAACACCACTTGCCCTTCACCACCACCACTACCACTTGCCCTCCACCAACACCACTACCACTTGCCCTCCACCAACACCACTACCACTTTCCCTCCACCAACACCACTACCACTTGCCCTCCACCAACACCACTACCACTTGCCCTCCACCAACACCACTTGCCCTTCACCACCACCACTACCACTTGCCCTCCACCAACACCACTACCACTTGCCCTCCACCAACACCACTACCACTTGCCCTCCACCAACACCACTACCACTTGCCCTCCACCAACACCGCTACCACTTGCCCTCCACCAACACCACTTGCCCTTCACCACCACCACTACCACTTGCCCTCCACCAACACCACTACCACTTGCCCTTCACCACCACCACTACCACTTGCCCTCCACCAACACCACTACCACTTGCCCTTCACCACCACCACTACCACTTGCCCTCCACCAACACCACTACCACTTGCCCTTCACCACCACCACCACTACCACTTGCCCTCCACCAACACCACTACCACTTGCCCTCCACCAACACCACTACCACGCTGGTGCTAGGTTCAACAGTAATATATCTTTATTTAGTACAAGTACATGTACAAGGTATACAGACCATAGCTGACATCAATAGCATACTACTATACAGAAAGCCGCTTGTTATGCAGAGCATTTCGGGGAAATTAGGTCAGTTTTGTCCCAGGATGCGACCCACACCAGTCCACTAACACCCAGGTACCCATTTTATACTGATGGGTGAAAAGGGACAGGGACAGCAGGTGTCGTATGGAAACACGTCCCTAATGTTTTCCAGCCGTACCGGAGATTCGAACCCCGGACCTCAGTGTGTGAACTGAGTGCGCTAGCGATTGAACTACGGGACACTAGTTCTTTATAAGCAACAAATTAAGTCCCTCCCCCGCCGCCCACCACTACTTCATCGTAAGTGGTGAAGGTTGAAGCTGAATACACTGTAACACTGTGGTACGAACAAAACAGTACACTTAGGCTGTACATACTACCCTCCACTACTGTTCGGAGTCAGTGAGGTGTACACTGAACAATCAGTGTTAACTGTATACGACACTCTAAGTATAACCTTTATGTACACGACCACCGCGCGAATTCAGAGTACACTGGATGCACTGTGTGGAAGTACAGTGTTGCAGCATGCAATGTAACACTGTGTGGTGTTGCAGCACCAACAGTAAGAGTAACACTGTGTGGTGTTGCAGCACCGACAGTAAGAGTAACACTGTGTGGTGTTGCAGCACCAACAGTAAGAGTAACACTGTGTGGTGTTGCAGCACCGACAGTAAGAGTAACACTGTGTGGTGTTGCAGCACCGACAGTAAAGTAACACTGTGGTGTTGCAGCACCGACAGTAAGAGTAACACTGTGTGGTGTTGCAGCACCGACAGTAAAGTAACACTGTGTGGTGTTGCAGCACCAACGTAAGGTAACACGTGTGGTGTTGCAGCACCGACAGTAAGGTAACCTGTGTGGTGTTGCAGCTACCAACAGTAAGTAACCTGTGTGGTGTTGCAGCACTGACAGTAAGAGTAACATTGTGGTGTTCAGCCAACAGTAAAGTAACTACTGGTGGTGTTGCAGCACCGACAGTAAGAGTAACACTGTGTGGTGTTGCAGCACCGACAGTAAGAGTAACACTGTGTGGTGTTTGCAGCACCAACAGTAAGGTAACTGTGTGGTGTTGCAGCACCGACAGTAAAGTAACACTGTGTGGTGTTGCAGCACCGACAGTAAGAGTAACACTGTGTCATGGACACACCATCACCACCACCAGTTGCGGTTGCTAGGCAACCACCATCCCTACCCATCCTCACAACTCTGAGCCTTATGTTCCTCGCAATAAGGTTGACCACCAGCATCCCTGAACACCCACGCAACACTCTGCCTTATCTCCCTGGTAATAAGGACGATCAACAAGAACCAGATTAGTGTCAACATAATGTGACTATGAGGAGAGTTTAGTGCCAACATAATGTGACTATGAGGAGAGTTTAGTGTCAACATAATGTGACTATGAGGAGAGTTTAGTGCCAACATAATGTGACTATGAGGAGAGTTTAGTGTCAACATAATGTGACTATGAGGAGAGTTTAGTGTCAACATAATGTGACTATGAGGAGAGTTTAGTGCCAACATAATGTGACTATGAGGAGAGTTTAGTGCCAACATAATGTGACTATGAGGAGAGTTTAGTGCCAACATAATGTGACTATGAGGAGAGTTTAGTGCCAACATAATGTGACTATGAGGAGAGTTTAGTGTCAACATAATGTGACTATGAGGAGAGTTTAGTGCCAACATAATGTGACTATGAGGAGAGTTTAGTGTCAACATAATGTGACTATGAGGAGAGTTTAGTGTCAACATAATGTGACTATGAGGAGAGTTTAGTGCCAACATAATGTGACTATGAGGAGAGTTTAGTGCCAACATAATGTGACTATGAGGAGAGTTTAGTGCCAACATAATGTGACTATGAGGAGAGTTTAGTGTCAACATAATGTGACTATGAGGAGAGTTTAGTGTCAACATAATGTGACTATGAGGAGAGTTTAGTGCCAACATAATGTGACTATGAGGAGAGTTTAGTGTCAACATAATGTGACTATGAGGAGAGTTTAGTGTCAACATAATGTGACTATGAGGAGAGTTTAGTGTCAACATAATGTGACTATGAGGAGAGTTTAGTGCCAACATAATGTGACTATGAGGAGAGTTTAGTGTCAACATAATGTGACTATGAGGAGAGTTTAGTGTCAACATAATGTGACTATGAGGAGAGTTTAGTGCCAACATAATGTGACTATGAGGAGAGTTTAGTGCCAACATAATGTGACTATGAGGAGAGTTTAGTGTCAACATAATGTGACTATGAGGAGAGTTTAGTGCCAACATAATGTGACTATGAGGAGAGTTTAGTGTCAACATAATGTGACTATGAGGAGAGTTTAGTGCCAACATAATGTGACTATGAGGAGAGTTTAGTATCAACATAATGTGACTATGAGGAGAGTTTAGTGTCAACATAATGTGACTATGAGGAGAGTTTAGTGCCAACATAATGTAGTGTGTAGCACAGGATATACACTAGATTAAGAGGCACGTAAGTTCCCCCGCTCAGACCTCTGCAACACAATTAATTGTCCTCAAAGATTTGTTAAGTTATACCATGAATTAAGGAAAGATCTTGGACATCACCTTACGAAGCAGACAAAGCAAATGCGATAGTAATTATGGACAAGGTAGATTATAGTGGACAAATGAACATGTTGTTAGAAGACGGGGAACTTAGGTGCCTCTTAAGATAGCTTACTAAGGAAAGATGAGTTTACACATTCGTATGGGACTGTATAATACTGCACATTAGTTATCCTTTCCACTGAAGAACTTTCAATTTGTATTTACCCTGTCTTGCGACCTAACTGCTAACATCTCTGTGACTCGTCTGTCTGTGTCTTTAGCTTCCAGCTGTACCCCTGAGTTCCTGTTTTCCACCTCTCAGTCTGTCCCTGTCTGCTCTATCAACTCATAAGAGTATTTTGTATGATGTTATCGTGTCTCTCGTGGTCTTTCTGTCCTCCAGAGTCGTTAGATTCAATTCAATTAGCCTCTCTTCACAGCTATCCTTCATCTCTGGAACTAATTTTGTTGCATACTTCTGTACTTCCTCCAGTTAATTAACATACTTCCTCAAATGTGGGGTCCATATCGGTGCTGCATACTCCAGGATAGACCTAACATATGTTGCATAAAGCACCAGTAATGACTTTGTTGAGATTCCTGAAGGCCACTCTCAGATTTGCCAGGCGAGCATTGTTTGCAGAGGTTATTCAGTTGATGTGAGCCTCGGGAGATATGTTAGGCACTGTGCTTACTCCCACGTTTTTCTCTTTGGATGACGTCTGCAGCCTCTGTACCCCGAGTCTATACTTTGTGTCCAGTCTTCTGGCCCCTTCCCCAGTCTTCATAACTTTGCATTTGCCGGGGTTAAATTCAAGCAACAACTTATCTAACGAATCCTTCAGTTTGTCAAGCTCCATTTGCAATCTTTTCTTGTCCTTATCTGTTTGTATTCTCCTCATTAGTTTTACATCATCAGCCAACAGTGATACATCAAACTCAATCTCACCTGGTATGTCGTTCACATAAATCAGAAACAGCACCGATACGTGTCATACCCCGCCTGTTACTCTTCCCCATTCTGAAGTCACTACCCATACAATCACTCATTGCTTCCTTCGCCTAAGGTGCTCTTTGATCCACCAGAGTACCTTCCCCCTTGTTCCTGCTTCCTCAGGAGCAAGCACGAACAAGAGGGAAGGTACGCCGCTGGATCTGTATGTGACAGAAATAACTTACAAACAAAACTACAGCGCTTTTTGGTTACATTTATAATAAAATATTAAAAGGTAAAAACGGTTACAGCAACAATGTTCTTTTTAAGAAGTGTCAATTCCAATGGTGCTATTTTGGTCTCAAAACTGATAACATAATTATATAAGTACGATAACATTCAGGTTATGGGGTACGCCGGTATACTAACATACAGTTAGTATACCAGTATATAAGCTACCTCTTCGCAGATATGCTGTATTCTATTCAAGATTGATGGACTGACAACATCGACTCAAGGTTGAGGGACTGACCACCTCAAACTCCTCCTGTTCTTCACGATTCTCCTTTGTATTTACTGATGAAGCCACTGTGTGGCGAAACGTTTCCTCAATAAAGATACCCAAGTGTTGCATATGTGTCTAATTTACCATACACTAGTATAAAGAGGAATATACTAGTATACAGAGGAGGAATGTACTAGTATACTAGTAGAGTACACTAGCATATAGTGTAATATACTGATTATATATATATATATATATATATATATATATATATATATATATATATATATATATATATATATATATTATATTGAATACCGAGCAGTATATTGATATACAGAGAAAAACTGACATGAATGAGAAGCACATGAATG
>WNWK01003039.1:0-35000 GCA_009830355.1 Cherax destructor
ACACACAATGAGGTAATAATGAGAGAATGGTTCCACAGAGCAGAAGTGGGAACTACAAGCCATGGCTGCAGAGGCTGGAACAGAGCCCAGAAGAAGAACTGAAAATGCTGAAATGGGATACAGAGCTGAAGAGCAGAACGGGCATAGCATCGAAGCAGGAACATCAACAACCACCAAGAGGTCCAAGGAAGGGAAGGAGATAAGCGAACACAGAGGCACTATCAGACCATCGGGGAGTGCCCAGGAAAAGTCGGGGAGAAAAAGTGGTGACCTGTACTTAGTCAGTGGTGACCTGTACTTAGAGTGGTGACCTGTACTTAGTCAGTGGTGACCTGTACTTAGCTCAGTGAGGACGTGTCTAGTGTACCTCTGTGGACTGAACCATCTTTGCTCTGTAAGACTTTTCTACTGTGCCTCCGTTCTTAGCTACCTGAGATTGGATGATGGCTTCCCTCGACTAAGAGCAGCTATATCTCCAACTTAAGGCGGAATTAACGGAAGCTAGAAGAGAGATTCAACGTTTGAAGGGTATATGCAAGGATTATCCCCGGAACAATGTCGCCGATGATCAGACCAACGAATGGATGTTAGTGGTTCTAAGGGATGAAGCTGAATTGAAGAAGGTCCAGGAGACTGCTGTGAAAACCAGCAACTCTTTTTCCTTGTTATCAGACGAATGTGAAGACATCCCAGCGAAGACCATCTCTACAAAGACCGTCGAGAACGTCATGCACACCGCCAGTCGAGGTAAGAAGGGGATAGTCAGATTAAGTTTATGGATAGGGAATTTTGTCTTAAGGATAGGAACAGGAGGCAGGGTGTGTTATCCTGGGGCTGGGATGAAGGATATTGTTAGCCGTCTGGACGACATCATGAGGGTAATGGGGCAACCTATTATCTGTCTCAGTGCTGGAGGCAACGATGTTGGCAGACGTAGGAGTGAGGAGCTGATTAGCAGCTATAGGTCAGCAATAGACTGAATTAGGAAGAAGGGTGGGAACCCTGTCATATGTGGTATTTTGCCAAAGGGAGAGGAGTTGGAAATGAATGGTTGTTCACGGCAATTGGTGTCAATTGCTGGCTGGACAAATACTGTAAGGAAAATGCAGTAAATTCATTGACAACTGGGACCTCTTCTATGGCAGAAATGACATGTAATGCCAGGGATGGGGTTCACTTATCTAGGTCTGGGGTGGGGGCACTGGCAACTGCAGTGGAGGGAGCTGTTAGGGCTTTAAACTAGAAAAATTTAGTGGTATGGGTTATGGGGGAAAAACAGTGAAGTCCCAGTGTAGTAATGTTATGAATTTTAGAGGAACTAGTAATAGGCAGAATAAGGTGGATATTGGAACGACAGTGGCACTAGGTGACAAGGACAGCAATAGGTATAGTGGAAAAACAAAAATGAACAAGAGTAAAGAGAAGGGAGGTTTTCTGAACTTTTTTTATACTAATAACGTAGTCCTAAAAATAAGATGGACGAATTGAGATTGTGCAAGTGCAAGTAATATTGATGTTTTTGCATTAACTGAGACTTGGTTTAATATGAAGAATCGGGACATGCCTGCTGAATGTCACATTCAGGGTTTTAAATTGTTCCAAGTAGACAAAAGTATCTTGAAGGGGGTGGTGGCACTCTATGTCCGTGATCATTTAAATTGTTGCATAAAAACGGGTATAAAGTCTGAAATAATACATACAGAGTCTGTCTGGATAGAATTTTCAGAGGGTGTGAAAAATTGATTTTAGGCGTGATATACCGTCCTCAAACTTAGATAGGAACAAGGAGACTACTTTGGGAGGAAATTGGAAGGCCACAAGGCACGATAACGTAGTAATTCTAGGGGACTTTAATTTAGTCAGATTAATTGGAATTTCTTGAAAGGTAATTTAGAATCAAACGACTTTTTAGAAGTAGTTCAGGATTGTTTTGAAGGTTTGTTACAGAACCTACAGGAAAAAACCACTTGACTTGGTTCAGAAATAAGGAATCCCTTGTTAATAATTTAGAAATTACAGACGAACCCCGGCACAAGCGACCACAAGTCAATTACTAGCATTGAATAGATGTATGATAGTAGGGATAATTCAGTAACAGTCCCAGACTTTCGCTTAGCAGATTATAATGGGCTTAGAGAACACTTATCAACTGTGGACTGGGGTAACGAAGAGAGCTATCAATATGACAGCTTTCTTAACACTATACTGGCTTCCCAAAGAACATTTATCCCGTATAAAGAAATTAGATCAAGTAGAAATGACCCAAAATGGATGAATAATAGGCTCAAATATCTTTTAGGGCAGAAAAAAGGAATTTATAGGCGCATAAATTAGAGGTGAGGGTCATCTTATAAATCAGTATACTGACATTAAGAGGACGTTAAAAAGGGTATAAGAAAAGCTAAATGGGACTATGAAATTAAAGTTGCTAGGGATTCAAAAACTAACCCAAAAAGTTTTTTCCAGGTTTATAGAGCAAAAGTTAGGGATAAGATAGGTCCCCTTAAAAATAACTCTGGGCATCTTACTGACAAGGAGAATGATATGTGCTCTATTTTTAATAATTATTTTCCTCGGTTTTCACACAGGAAGACACTAATAATATCCCAGTAATTATTTTTTATAGTGTCCCTGAAGAAGATAAATTATGTAATATCACAGTCATTAGCGAAATGGTTAGGAAACAACTAGACCGACTGAAACAAAATAAACCGCCGGGTCCTGATGAGCTTTTTGCAAGGGTTCTTAAGGAATGCAAAATGGAACTCTGTAACCAATATCTAACATTTTAATTTATCTCTTCAAACAGGTGTATGTCTGATATGTAGAAAATGGCTAATGTAATTCCTATTTTTAAAGCAGGGGACAAGTCAAACCGTCAAAATTTCCGCCCAATAAGCCTAACCTCAATTGTAGGCAATTTACTAGAGTCAATTATAGCTGATATTATTAGAAGCTATCTAGATAACCATAATTTGATTAATGATACTGCATGGATTCACGAGGGGGCCCTTCCTGCATATCTAATTTATTAACCTTCTTTAGTAAAGCTTTGAGGCTGTTGATCACGATAAAGAATTCGATATTGTTTATTTAGATTTTAGTAAGGCTTTTGATAGAGTACCGCACCAGAGACTGTTAAAGAAAGTGGCAGCTCATGGCATTGGGGAAAATGCTGTCATGGATCGAGTCATGGCTCACCAAGAGGAAGCAGATAGTGTGCATAAATGGGGTTAAGTCCAGTGGGGACTTGTAACAAGTGGTGTCCACAGGGATCAGTCTTAGGTCCGTTGTTGTTTGTAATATATATCAATGACCTTGATGAGGGAATTAACATAAGAACATAAGAAAGGAGGAACACTGCAGCAGGCCTGTTGGCCCATACTAGGCAGGTCCTTCACAATCCGTCCCACTAACAGAATATTGCTCAACCCAATTTTCAATGCTACCCAAGAAATAAGCTTTGACAATTCTACCCACTCACGGAGTCCCACTCAAACCCAAACCCCCTCCACTCATGAATTTATCCAACCTAAATTTGAAACTACCCAAGGTCCTAGCTTCAATAACCCTACTAGGCAGACTGTTCCACTCATCAACTACCCTATTTCCAAACCAATACTTTCCTATATCCTTTCTAAAATCTAAACTTATCTAACTTGAATCCATTATTGCGGGTTCTCTCTTGGAGAGATATCCTCAAGACCTTATTTATATCCCCTTTGTTAATACCCATTTTCCACTTGTATACCTCGATCATGTCTCCCCTCATTCTACGTCTTACAAGTGAATGTAATTTAAGGGTCTTCAATCTTTCTTCGTAAGGAAGATTTCTAATGCTATGTATTAATTTAGTCATTCTACGCTGAATGTTTTCTAACGAATTTATGTCCATTCTGTAATATGGAGACCAAAACTGAGCTGCGTAATCTAGGTGAGGCCTTACTAATGATGTATAAAGCTGTAATAAAACCCCTCTACTTCTTTCTAACACTTTTGATATAAATCCCAGTAATCTATTTGCCTTATTACGTACGCTTAGGCATTGCTGTCTTGGTTTAAGGTTGCTGCTTACCATCACCCCCAAGTCCTTCTCGCAATCTGTATGGCTAAGTTTTTACGTTATTTAACTTATAAATGCTTGGGTTATGGACACTCCGAGCTTCAGAACCTTGATTTATCTACATTGAATTGCATCTGCACTTTTCTGACCACGAATTAAGTTTGTCTAAATCTTTCTGAAGTTCTATGACATCTATGTTTGAATCAATTATCCTACCTATCTTCGTGTCGTCAGCGAATTTGCTCATATCACTAGTTATTCCCTCGTCAAGGTCATTGATATATATTATAAATAACAATGGGCCTAAGACTGATCCCTGTGGAACACCACTTGTTACAAGTCCCCATTCGGATTTAACCCCATTTATGCACACTCTCTTCTTCCTATTGGTGAGCCATGACTCGATCCATGACAGCACTTTTCCCCCCAATGCCATGAGTTGCCACTTTCTTTAACAGTCTCTGGTGCGGTACTCTATCAAAAGCCTTACTAAAGTCTAAATAAACAATATCGAATTCTTTATCGTGATCAACAGCCTCAAAAGCTTTAGTGAAGAAGGTTAATAAATTAGATAGGCAGGAAGGGCCCCCTCGTGAATCCATGCTAGTATCATTAATCAAATTATGGTTATCTAGATGGCTTCTAAAAATTCAGCTATAATTGACTCTAGTAATTGCCTACAATTGAGGTCAGGCATATTGGGGTAATTTGACGTAGTGACTTGTCCCTGCTTTAAAAATAGAATTACATTAGCCATCTTCCACATATCAGACACTACACCTGTTTGAAGAGATAAATTAAAAATGTTAGATATTGGTTCCAGAGTTCCATTTTGCATTCCTTAAGAACCCTTGCAAAAAGCTATCAGGACCCGGCGGTTTATTTTGTTTCAGTGGTCTAGTTGTTTCCTAACCATTTCGCTAGTGATTGTGATATTACATAATTTATCTTCTGGGCCTCTGTAAAAATTTATTACTGGGATATTATTAGTGTCTTCCTGTGTGAAACCGAGAGAAAATAATTATTAAAAATAGGCACATATCATTCTCCTTGTAGAAGATGCCCAGAGTTATTTTTAAGGGACCTATCTTATCCCTAACTTTTGTTCTATAAACCTGGAAAAAACTTTTTGGGTTAGTTTTGAACCCTTTAGCTTTTCTTATTCCCTTTTAACGTCCCTCTTAATGTCAGTATACTGATTTATAAGATGACCCTCACCTCTTTTAATGCGCCTATAAATTCCTTTCTTCTCCCTAAAAGATACTTAAGCCTATTATTCATCCATTTTGGGTCATTTCTACTAGATCTAATTTCTTTATACGGGAAAATGTTCTTGGGGCCTGTATAGTGTTTAGAAAACTGTCATATTGATACTCTCTTGTCACCCCTAGTGATATGACAATATTTACTAGTAATCCCTCATCAAAGGGCATTGATATATATTATAAACAACAACGGGCTAAGACTGATCCCTGTGGAACACCACTTGTTACAGATCCCCACTCGGAATTAACCCCATTTATGCACACTCTCTGCTTCCTATTGGTGAGCCATGCGATCCATGACAGCACTTTTCCCCCAATGCCATGAGCTGCCACTTTCTTTAACAGTCTCTGGTGTGTGTGTGTGTGTAAACATCTATTTGTACTCACCTCACCTATTTGTGGTTGCAGGGGTCGTGACTCAGCCCTGATCGCTGATAGCTAATAGTCTTCTCTCTCCCTGCCCATGAGCTTTATCATACCTCGTCTTAAAGCTATGTATAGTTCCCCGCCTCCAATACCTCACTTGCCAGACTATTCCACTTCAGACAACTCTGTGACTGAAGAAATACTTCCTAACATCCCCATGACTCATCTGAGTCTTCAACTTCCAATTGTGACCCCTTGTTTCTGGTCCCCCCTCTGGAACCACCTGTCTCTGTCCACCTTATCTATTCCTCGCAGTATTTTTTATGTCGTTATCATGTCTCCCCTAACCCTCCTGTCCTCCAGGTGTCAGGTTGATTTCCCTTAACCTTTCTTCGTAAGACAATTCCCTTAGCTTAACTAGTCTTGTTGCAAACCTTGCACTTTCTCTAATTTCTTGACGTGTTTGACCAGGGTGGTCTCCAAAGTGGTGCTGCATGCTCCAGTATGGGCCTGAGCACACGGTGTGTGTGTGGTGCTCACCTTAGTGGTCACAGGTTCAAATAACATTACCTATTCATACCTATTCTTGAAACAAATGGCCTGCTTCTTCTTCCCTTCCATTCACCTAGTTTATTCCACCGATAAAAATAATCTGACGTCTCTGTCATTCATCCACAGTCTGCTTCCTGCTACTCAAGATTTAGACTAGCGAGTATTTTCAATGTAGCGAACATGTCTCCCGAGTTCTCATTTTATTTCTACGCTTACTATGTTATTCTTTATTAGTAGACCATTTTGATCCTTTCCGGCACTAGCAGCAAACCTATCTAACTTTCCTAGTTCCTGAACCTGCATGACCAGGTAAAGGCTCCACGCTGGCTCTGCGTACCCGAAGCTGGATCTTACGTACAGTGTGTCTGAGGTCGTAATTTTTTCTGGGTCTCAGTGTCCTGGGTGAAAACGTCCATTGTATTTAAACCACCAATGGTCTCCAGTTCCAGTTACCAGTCCTTCTAGTCACAGTTTTGACAGGTAACCGCGCCCTGAGTGCCACTCTACCTCCCTCAGAATGTGACACACAACGAACGACTGTAGTCTTCACTCAGATACAATTTCCGAAATCCGTGAATTTTCACGCCCACAGACTTTCTTTTATGATCAAAGTTCTTGGCAATGCTTAAATTGACTTTCAAAAAGGAAATTCTTGGCAATACCTGAAGTTATTTTCTTTCAAAATCAAAAATCTTGGCACTAATTCAGTTTTTTTTTTTTTTCAAAAGAACAATTCTTTGCTATACCTGAAAAAAATAAAATTCTTGGCTCGAATTTATTTTTTCAAAATCAAAATTCTTGAAAAATACCTAAATTTAATTGCTTTCAAAAACAAAATTCTTGGCACTAATTAAACTGACGCTTTCAAAAACTAAAATTCATGGCAATACCTAGATTAACTTGCCTTCAAAATCAAAATTTGCTTCAAGATGCTTCATTCTAAAAAATAATCAACAAAAATTTTCTAAACTGGGTTCTAACTGAGCTATTTGCTCAGGTCTAACTAAAGGTGTAACTAGCATGTGTGTGTTTGTGAAAGGGCGTTGAAGAGTCTTGGTCCCTTTACATTTACCGTGTTATATCTTAGTATATTCGCAGCTGCCCAGCCTCTTGTTTCCTAGGGAAAGAAAATGTCAGTGTGCAGATTTGGTACCAGTCAATCCTGGATTTTCCTGGTTTAAATTATGATGTATTTGAGCGAAATGTAGTGCAGTATATCTCGCATCTGAGCTAAATGTCGTGCAATAAAGTTCACATGTGAACGAAGTGCAGCGCAATGTAACTCAGGCTTAAGCGAAATGTGGTGGAATAAAACTCACACGTGAGCGAAACCCCGCATAATAAAGCTCACGCATATGCGAAATGTCGTGCAGTAAATGTCGCACTTGAGCGAAATGTGGCGCAATGAAGTCTCGCCCTTGTGGAGCGACTTTCTCTTATTACCTCTTCACCTTCTGCTTGAGCGTCATTACTCAAGTATTATTCTCGCGTCAACACCGAATATTCCAAGAATATTCCTCGTTAAATCTTCCCCGACAGGACCGTCTTCTTCCCCCCCCCCACCAGAACCCTCCCCCATCCCCTCCTTCACACCACCGACCCTCAGCTGCCTGCGTAAGAACCCGACGTTAAGGAGATTACAACTTCCTGAGTCCCTCATTGCCAGGTTCTTTTAATCCCAAGTTTGTCTACTTAGGAAGGGTCCCCCTCCAAACTTATGTCTTCACCGCACCTCTCCTAAATCATTCTAAATCTAATTTACACTCTAAGACTATTAGAATATTGGAACGTTAGAATACATCAGGCAACGCGAAACACATCACACACACACACACACACACACACACACACACACACACACACACACACACACACACACACACACACACACACACACGCCCCGATGGCATGGTGGCTAGCGCTCTTGCTTCACGCACAGAGGGCCCGGGTTCAATTCCCGGCGGGGCCGAAACATTTCGAAGTGTTTCGTTACACACACACATACATACAACAGGCCTAGTGTCTAATCGACATGTGCCTAGGACAAAAATTGTAACTAACACACACACACATACCTGTACTGTTTTTGGTATATGTGAATGACATAACGGAAGGGATAGACTCAGAAGTGTCCCTGTTTGCAGATGATGTTAAGTTAATGAGAAGAATTAAATCAGTCGAGGATAAGGCAGGCCTACAAAGAGACCTGGACAGGCTACAAGCCTGGTCCAGTAACGGGCTCCTTGAATTTAACCCTGCCATATGTAAAGTCATGAAGATCGGGGATGGGCAAAGAAGACCGCAGACAGAGTATAGTCTAGGTGGCCAAAGACTGCAAACCTCACTCAAGGAAAAAGATCTTGGGGTGAGTATAATACCGAGCACATCTCCTGAGGCACACATCTATCAGATAACTGCTGCAGCATACGTGCGGCTGGGAAACCAAGAATAGCGTTCCAATACCTCACTAAGGAATCATTCAAGACTCTGTACACCATATACGTCAGGCCCATACTGGAGTATGCAGCACCAGTTTGGAACCCACACCTGGTCAAGCACGTCAAGAAATTAGAGAAAGTGCAAAGGTTTGCAACAAGACTAGTTCCAGAGCTAAGGGAATTGTCCTACGAAGAAAGATTAAGGGAAATCAACCTGACGACACTGGAGGACAGGAGGGTTAGGGGAGACATGATAACGACATACAAAATACTGCTAGGAATAGATACGGTGGACAGAGACATGTTGTTCCAGAGATGGGACACAGAAACAAGGGGTCACAATTGGAAGTTGAAGACTCAGATGAGTCATAGGGATGTTAGGAAGTATTTCTTCAGTCACAGAGTTGTCTGGAAGTGGAATAGTCTGGCAAGTGAGGTATTGGAGGCAGGAACTATACATAGCTTTAAGACGAGGTATGATAAAGCTCATGGAGCAGGGAGAGAGAGGACCTATTAGCGATCAGTGAAGAGGCGGGGCCAGGAGCTGAGTCTCGACCCCTGCAACCACAAATAGGTGAGGTGATAAAATAGATGTTTACCACACACACACACACACACACACACACACACACACACACACACACACACACACACACATACACACACACACACACACACTCAGAAGTGTCTCTGTTCGCAGATGATGTAAAATTAATGAGGAGAATCACATCAGAAGAGGACCAAGCAGGACTTCAAACAGACCTGGACAAGCTTGACATCTGGTCTAGCAACTGGCTTCTCGAATTCAATCCCACCAAATGCAAAGTCATGAAGATCGGAGAAGGACAAAGAAGACCGCTGACAGAGTACAGGCTAGGTGGACAAGGGCTACAAACCTCGGCAAAGGAGAAAGACCTTGGGGTGAGTATAACGCCAAGTACGTCTCCGGAGGCACACATCAACCAGATAACTGCGGCAGCATATGGGCGACTGGCAAACCTAAGATTAGCGTTCCGTTACCTAAACAAGGAATCGTTCAAGACACTGTACACCGTGTACGTCAGGCCCATACTAGAATATGCAGCACCAGTCTGGAACCCACACCTGGTCAAGCACGTAAAGAAACTAGAGAAAGTGCAAAGGTTTGCGACAAGGCTAGTTCCACAACTCAGGGTCTGTCTTATGAAGAAAGGTTGAGGGAAATAGGACTAACAACACTGGAGGAAAGAAGGGTCAGAGGAGACATGATAACGACATACAAAATACTGCGGGGAATCGACAAGGTAGACAGGGACAGGATGTTCCAGAGAGGGAACACAGAAACAAGGGGACACAAGTGGAAGCTGAAGACTCAGATGAGTCAAAGGGATGTTAGGAAGCATTTCTTCAGCCACAGAGTAGTCAGGAAGTGGAATAGTCTAGAGAAAGATATAGTGGAGGCAGGAACCATACATAGTTTTAAGACGAGGTATGATAAAGCTCATGGAGCAGGGAGAGCAGAGACCCAGTAGCGGACAGCGAAGAGGCGGGGCCAGGAGCTGAGTCTCGACCCCTGCAACCACAATTAGGTGAGTACAATTAGGTGAGTACACACATACACACACACATACACACGCACATACACACTGCCTCAGGTGAGGAAGACAGCAAACGTAGTCATAATTTTTAAGAAAGGAGACAGGCAGGCAGCACTAAAGTACAGACCTATGTCGCTGACATGTATAGTGTGTAAAGTTATGGAGAAGATTATGACAAGAGTGGTTGAGCACCTAGAAAGACACGGACTGATACATGACAACCAGCACGGCTTCAGGGAAGTGAAATACTGTGCTTCAAACCAACTAAAGTTCTACGATAAGGTAACAGAAGTAAGACAGGAGAGAGAGAGAGAGAGAGAGAGAGAGAGAGAGAGAGAGAGAGAGAGAGAGAGATGGGTAGACTGCATCTTCTTGGACTGTAAGAAGGCTTTCGATAAACTGCCACACAAGAGACTGGTTGAAAAGCTAGAGGATCAAGCAGGAATGGCAGGGAAAGTACTGTAATGGATCAGGGAATACTTGATAGGAAAGAAACAACGCGGTGTCAGAGTGGGTGCGTGTGTAGAGTGGGGTTCCACAAGGGTCAGTTATAGGTCCGGTGCTGTTTCTAGTATATGTGAATGACATGAAAGAAGTGATAGATTTAGAGGTGTCCCTGTTTGCAGGCGATGTGAAGCTAATGAAAAGAATACAAGTGGACGAAGATCAGGTAAGCCTACAAGGAGATCTGGACAGGTTTCAAACCTAGTCCGACAAATGGCTCCTGAAGTTTAAATCCAGAAATTGCAAAGTCATGAAGTTTGGGGAAGGACAAAGAAGACCGCAGACGGAGTACATCCTAAGAGGTCAAAGGCTGCAATACTCACTCAAGGAAAAGTATCTTGGGATGAGCATCATACCGAGCACATCTGAGGCGCACATCAACCAAATAACTGCTGCAGCATATGGGCGCCTAGCAAACCTAAGAATAGCTTTCAAGACACTGTACACTGTGTACGTCAGACCCATATTGAAGTATGCAGCACCAGTATGGAACCCACACCTCGTCAAACATGTCAAGAAATTAGAGAAAGTGCAAAGGTTTGCAACAAGACTGGTCCCGGAGCTAAGGGGTATGTCCTACGAGAAGAGGTTAAGGGATATCAACCTGACGACACTGGAGGACGGGAGGGATAGAGGGGACATGATAACGACATATAAAATACTGAGAGTAATTGACAAGGTGGATAGGGCCAGAAGGTTTCAGAGATGGGACACAGCAACAAGGGGTCACAACTGGAAGTTGAAGACTCAGATGAATCACAGTGATGTTAGGAAGTATTTCTTCAGTCATAGAGTTGTCAGGAAGTGGAACAGTCTTGAGAGTGATGTAGTGGAGGCAGGAACCATACACAGCTTTAAGAAGAGGTTCGATAAACCTCAGGGAAAAGCGAGAGAGTGGAACTAGTGGCGACCAGCGAAGAGGGTGGGCCAGGGGCTATGAATCGACCCCGGCAACCACAAATAGGTGAGTACAAATAGATGAGTACACACACAGCTCATCTCAGTCAATTAACACAGTATTAGTCACTCTATTTAATTGAGCAATTAGCACAGTGAGCAATAAATATAACTAATAACCCTGGCAAACAAGCACCCCTTTCCCCACCACCACCGCAAATTATGGTTGCTGTTTGCGATTTGCGGTGAGAATAAATCCGCAATTAATCGCTAATATAATAAATCCGGGATTACCCGCCTGCGTGCCGTAACTGGGGAAACACACCACCTCAATTCGCTGGAAATTAAACGCGGGTTATTCACGGTGCTGAGGGCATCAACAGCCTGGTTGAGCAGCGACCGGAGCGAACGGAGGGTCGAGCCTCCGTTGCTCTATGGTGTTGATACACCCTCACGGGTTTACGTAGTTCAATATATTGGCTACAATAAGATGCATTCAAATAGTCGTTTCCCGACTCACTCGCCATGGATTCAAACGCCACCCGTTCCGTGATACACTGTATTACACTAATACACTGTATTACACTAATACACTGTATTACACTGATACACTGTAACATACTGATACACTGTATTACACTAATACACTGTATTACACTAATACACTGTATTACACTAATACACTGTATTACACTGATACACTGTAACATACTGATACACTGTATTACACTAATACACTGTATTACACTAATACACTGTATCACACTGATACACTGTAACATACTGATACACTGTATCACACTGATACACTGTATCACACTGATAAACTGTATCACACTGATAAACTGTATCACACTGATACACTGTATCACACTGATACACTGTATCACACTGATACACTGTATCACACTGATACACTGTATCACACTGATACACTGTATCACACTGATACACTGTATCACACTGATACACTGTATCACACTGATACACTGTATCACACTGATACACTGTATCACACTGATACACTGTATCACACTGATACACTGTATCACACTGATACACTGTATCACACTGATACACTGTAACACTGATACACTGTATCACCTGATACACTGTATCACTGATACACTGTATCACACTGATACACTGTATCACACTGATAAACGTATCACCTGATAACGTATCACACTGATACACTGTATCACACTGATACACTGTATCACACTGATACACTGTATCACACTGATACACTGTATCACACTGATACACTGTATCACACTGATACACTGTATCACACTGATACACTGCATCACACTGATGCACTGTATCACACTGATACACTGTATCACAGAGGTCTGAGCACAGCTCACACCTCTACAACAAATTGGCATCAAAGATTTGTTAAGTTATACCATGAATTAAGGAAAGATCCTGGACTTCACCTTACGAAACAGACAAAGCAAATACGATAGTAATTATGGACAAGGTAGATTATAGTGGAAAAATAAACATGTTATTAGAAGACGGGGGAACCTACGTGCCTCTTAAGATACCTGCTGTCCCTGTTCAACTTTCAGTAAAATGGGTACCTGGGTGTTAGTGGCCTGGTGTGGGTCGCATCCTGGGGACAAAATTGACCTAATTTACAAGAAATGCTCAGTATAACAAAGGGCTTTCTATATAGTAGTATATCATTGATGTCAGCTAGGACTGTATACCTTGTACATGTAGAAGTGAAGATTATTATTATTATTATTATTATTATTATTATTATTATTATTATTATTATTATTATATTTTCCTAAAGGAATCTCTTATCGGGTTCCTGAATGCTTCTTTAAGGATAGCCACTGTAGCTTATATGCGTTGGTTTTTGTACGCATTTGCACATGTAAATGTGTTTGTGTTTAGTACAGTCACAGTGGCAGTGTTCAGATTTCCCACGTAAGGTTCAAATTTTCCACGTGAGGGGGCCCCTAATATCCCACGCTCGGTTTAATTTTCCCACGCGGGGTCTTAATTGCCCATGCATGACTCTAATTTCCCATGTGAGGTTCTAATTCCTCACAGGAGAAATCGGAACCTAATTTCTCACACTAAGCTGCGGTTTCCCATGCAAAGCTGTAATTTCCCACGCTAGGTTGTAATTTCCCACACAAAGCTGCAATTTCCCACGCAAGGCTGCAATTTCTCACGTAAAGCTGTAATTTCACCATGCAAGGATGCAATTTACCATGCTAGGCTGTAATTTCCCACGCAAGGCTGTAATTTCTCAACCAAAGTTCCAATTTCCCACGCAAGATAATAATTTCCCATGCTAGGCTGTAATTTCCCACGCTAGGCTGTAATTTCCCACGCTAGGCTGTAATTTCCCACGCTAGGCTATAATTTCCCACTCTAGGCTGTAATTTTCCACGCGAGGTTCTAATTTCCCTCACAAGGAGGCCCTGCGCGTTCTTCAAAAAACAGTGTGTATACACACACTGCCACCACCATGGACTGGTTCTTAATGTCCGTGGCGCTGGGGAGGAATTTAATTAAATGGTGAGTTGAAGGTGAGTTGCTGAGATTTGCTGAGGCATGCTGAGAGAATACAGATGCTGGGAGGCAGTAAACTCATCCCAGTTGTTTACATTAGCCGGGGCACTGGTTTGTTAAGAGGTTCTGAAGGTCATTAAGGCTACGTGTCACTTGTTACTCATCAGTCAAGAATATTTTATTTCCGGTTATTGAGATTAAAGTAAACACTCGGTGTATATACCCTGAGAGATATTCACCTCGCGGTGTAATACCCCGAACGATATTCACCTCCCGGTGTATATACCTTTAATTTTGATGGTGGGAACGATTTTCATTTTGGATTTGAGGAGCATTGTAATTATGGTAATACTGGCTGCCATTATGTAAATATAATTCATGGTAGGGGCAATGAAGGGTGAAATAGTCGTATTGATAGCAATATTCATTATAAACACAGCAGTGATATTTTTAATAATATATTTTCACGGTGTGTTATTGTCTAGTTGTGGTGACCTAGTTGGGGTTATGCACATTGTCTGCATACCTGGAGTATACCTGGAGGAGGGGGGAACTGGGGTCAACGCCCCCCGCGGGCCGGTCCGTGACTAGGCCTCATATACGTAACTGTAAGTTGCTGCAAAAATAAAAATAAAAGTGTTCTGGTCAGGTTCGTGGTTTTTATTGCTTGTTAATTTTGCCTTTATTTGTATTATGCGTGTTTATGTTGTATGTATTTTTTTTTGTTGATGTGAGAGATGAGAGAAATACGCGCTGCGTCTCTCAAGGCAGCACAGAGAAATATGCCAGAGATGGAACATATATCTAGAGGTTGTTTACTGAAAGCATAACATCCGTAGAACATCTAAATTAGTGGGACGGTCTGGAAGCACTTGGGAAAATCTGGAAAACACTAGGGAAGGTCTGGAAGTACTTGCGGAGGTCTGGAAGCACTTGGAAGGTCTGGAAACACTTTGAGAGGTCTGGGAGTACTTGCGGAGGTCTTGAAGCACTTGGGAAGGTCTGAAAGCACTTGGAAATGTCTGGAAGCACTTTGGGAGATTTGGCGCACTTGAGGATCAGGTCTCCTAGTTTTCACACGACAGTAACAACGTACAGGAGTGATAGATGCAAGAGGAAGAGTAAAATAAAATCAAGAGAAAGAGAGAGGTGCTGTGAACACACTAGGGGAGCAATGTATCAACATCCGGTGTTTATAGTGGGTTACCTGCTCGCCAGCCGTGTCTGGGAGGTCAGAGGGTCACTCGGAGGCACGCGGAGGCACGCGGAGGCACCGGAGGCACGCGGAGGCACGCGGAGGCACGAGACAACGTTTCGCTCGCTGTGTCAACAGTGCCTGAGAGAAACCTTTCAGTAGGAAACTGGACCCCAGCCTGTTCACTGTGGCTGATCAGCCAGGCTGTGATGGCTTAGCAGGCGTGCAAGTGGTTTACAGCAAGAGTCTACTTGATCGGAAAACTCTCGAAACCCGTCACAGGTATTTGTAATAAGCAACGAATGGCCGACGCGGTCGAAATTTGATTCTTATTTGCTGACTCCTTGAAAACTTGATTTTGATTTGCTGACGTCCCGAAATTCTGACCCCTTATTGGCGGGCATCCTGAAAACTGGATTGTGATTGGGTGGAAATGTGAAGCCAAGTCATAAGGTCGAAAATTAGTTTTCTTGGCCATGAATGGTCTCGGGAGATAGTTTGAGAGCCACGAGACCATGTGAGCCAGGAGTGAGAGAGAGAGAGAGAGAGAGAGAGAGAGAGAGAGAGAGAGAGAGAGAGAGAGAGAGATAGGATAGATAGTAGTAGTAGAGTAATAATACAGATAGTAGAATAGTAGTAGTAGTAATAGTAGTAGTAGTAATAGTAGTAGTAGTAATAATAATAGTAGCAACAGTAGTAGTAGTAATAGTAATTGTAGTAGCAAATAGAAATTGACAGCAGCAGTAGTAATAGTAACAGAGCAGGTAGTAGTAAGCAGTAGTAGTAGCAGAGTAGAGGTAAAGTAGAGTAGTAGTAACGGTAGAGATAGGCGTAGAAGCAGTAATAGTAGTAGTTGTAATTGTAGTAACAGTAGTAGTAGTAGTAGCAGTAGCAGCAATAGTAGTAATAATAGTAGCAGTAGTAATTATAGTAGCAAAAGGTAGTAGTATTAGTAGTATAGGTAGCACAATAGTAACAATAATAGTAGCAGTAGCAGCAATAATAGTAATTATAGTAGTAGTAATTGTAGTAGGAATAGTAGTTGTGATAGTAGTAGTAGTAATTGCTTTTGTTGTTTTGGTGTTTTAGTTACAGGTGTTCTTGTTATTGCTACTCTTGTGTTTGCTATTGTTGTTGCTGCTTTTGTTGTTGTTGTTACTGCTGTTGTTTTTGTTACTTAGCCTGTACATGCATCGTGTACCAGTTAAGCTGAGAATTACTTTACAAAAAGTAGACAGAGACACGAGGGACTGAAATGGTAAATCGTCAATTCCTCCTCGACTTTATAACTTCCCTTGAAACCTCTAACTTCTTCTTTCTCTCTCTCTCTCTCTCTCTCTCTCTCTCTAACTTCCTCTTTAACTTTCTAACTTCGTCTTTAACTCTCTCTAACTTTGTCTTTAACTATCTCTAACTTCGTCTTTAACTATCTCTAACTTTGTCTTTAACTCTCTCTAACTTCGCCTTTAACTTCTCTAACTTCGTATTTAACTCTCTCTAACTTTTAGTTTATCCCTCAGTGTATATATTGAGAATCTTAGTCCACAAAATTAGTGACTGGCAGTGAACACGTTTCATGCAGAATTAATGACTCTCCTGTAGCCGATAGAATTGAAACATAGTTTAGGGATTAAAGTGTTCTAACTGGTGGTTTACAGGTTACATGTGAACAGTTTAATGGTTCTCCTGTAATCGATAGCCTTCAATCCCAGTAAACTAACCTACCTGAAGCAGGTGTCAGATCCGTCAGGCTGTGATGACCCTACTGGCATGCAGGATGCTGGTGCCAACAGTCAGAAGTGAACCAACACATGTTTATTCTTATTCTATAAACAAATTAAACTATAACTTACAGCTACAAGTCGTATATATTTAAAACAAATTCACATCTAAACCACAATTCGCGATTTGTTCCAGATATTGTTTTTACTTAAGTGAAAATCAAGTTTTCAAGTGTTCTAACATGAGCTGGATGACTCTTATGGGTCTACCGCTTCTTTATTTATATTATAATATCTTTTTTTTGTAAATTTTCAGATTTTTTTTTACTTGGAATGTCTGTTGTGTCAAAAATTTCGAAAACCTTTCATGGGTTTTTTTTCTGGCTGAGTCTCGCTGCCTGTCAGGTAATGTTTTTTTTAGTTAATCGGATTTGGCTGAACAAGAAAATGGTTGGTGAGATATGCATGTGTTTGTGTGTTTGTGTGTGTGTATGTGTGTGTGTGTGTGTGTGTGTGTGTGTGTGTGTGTGTACTCACCTATTTGTGGTTGCAGGGGTGGAAACATAGCTCCTGTCCCCGCCTCTTCACTGATCGTTGCTAGGTCCTCTCTCTCCCTGCTCCATGAGCTTTATCTAACCTCGTCTTAATATTATTATGTATGGTTCTTGCCTCTGCTACATCACTTCCTGACAACTCTATGACTAAAGAAATACTTCCTAACATCTCTATGACTCATCTGAATCTTCAACTCCCAATTGTGACCCCTTGTTTATGTGTCTCCTCTCTGGAACAACCTGTCTTTGGCCACCATGTGTGTGTTAGTTGTACTCACCTAGTTGTGGTTACAGGGGTCGAGTCACAGCTCCTGGTCCCGCCTCTTCAATTGCCGCTACTAGGCCACTCTCCCCCTCCAGGAGCTTTATCATACCTCTTCTTAAAGTTAGGTATGGATCCTGCATCCACTACATCACTTCCCAGACTATTCCAATTCCTGACAACTCTGTGACTGAATAAATACTTCCTAACATCCCTGTGATTCATCTGAGTCTTCACCTTCCAACTGTGTCCCCTTGTTGCTGTGTCCCATCTCTGGAACATTCTGTCTCCGTCCACCTTGTCGATTCCTCTCAGTATTTTATATGTCGTTATCATATCCCCCCTATCTCTCCTGTCTTCCAGTGTCGTAAGGTCGATTTTCCTTAACCTCTCCTCGTAGGACTTACCTCTTAGCTCCAGGACTAGTCTTGTTGCAAACCTTTGCACTTTTTCTAGTTTCTTTACGTGCTTGGCTAGGTGTGGGTTCCAAACTGGTGCTGTATACTCCAATATGCGCCTAACGTACACAGTGTACAGGGTCCTGAATGATTCCTTATTAATATGTCGGAATGCTGTTCTTAGGTTTGCTAGGCGCCCGTATGCTGCAGCAGTTATTTGGTTGATGTGCACCTCAGGAGATGTGCCTGGTGTTATACTCACCCCAAGATACTTTTCCTTGAGTGAGGTTTGTAGGCTCTGGCCCCCTAGACCGTACTCCTTCTGTGGCCTTCTTTGCCCTTCCCCAATCTTCATGACTTTGCACTTGGTGGGGTTGAACTCCAGGAGCCAGTTGCTGGACCAGGCTTGCAGCCTGTCCAGATCCCTTTGTAGTTCTGCCTGGTCCTCGTACGATTGAATTCGTCTCATCAACTTCACATCATCTGCAAACAGGGACACTTCGGAATCTATTCCTTCCGTCATGTCGTTCACAAATACCAGAAACAGCACCGGTCCTTGGGCTGACCCCTGTGGCACCCCGCTCGTTACAGGCGCCCACTCTGACACCTCGCAAATTACCATGACTCGCTGTTGTCTTCCTGACAGGTGTGTGTGTGTGTGTGTGTGTGTTTGTATGTGTGTTTGTGTGTACGTATATGTTCTTCCCTACATATTGGTACTTGCCTGTATATAATTACATCTTAGCTCTGGCCCTACCCCTTAACTTGCCGCTTGCAAGATTAGTTTCTTAGTTTCGCGGGACCTATCGTACCTGCTCCTAAAACTGTGTATGGAGCCTGCCTCTTCCTCGTCTTGGTCATTTCATTTCTTGTCTACAACGAAGCTGAAGAAATACATCCCTAAGACTCCCCTGTGTCTTTAACTTCCAACTGGGCCCTTGTGTACTTATTTCCCGCCTTCCAAGCTTTTATCCCTGTGTACTTTAAATCAACAAATTTGTATGTTGTTATCATGTCTTTCCTGGTTCTGCCGTCCTCCTTTGAAACCAGATAAAGTTCTTTTATCCTCTCCTCGTAGTTCATACCCCATACCCCTGGAACAAGCTTCGTTCCATACATCTGCACTTTCTCCAGGTTCATAACACGTTCTAGCAGGTGTGTGTGTTCCATACTGGTGCTGCTTACTCCTGTATGGGCCTGACATATGTTGTATAAAGTGAATGACTCTAGTGAGGATCCCTGAAGATTTGCCAGATGAGCGTTTGCTGCAGAGGTTGTTTGGTTGATGTGAGCCTCTGGTGACATGCTAGGCACTGTGCTCACCTCTTGGTCTTTCCACTCGAGTGAGGTCTTCTTCCTCTGTCCCCTTTAATTATACTCAGTTTCCGGTCTTCTTGCCCCTTCTCCAATCTTCATAACCTTTCATTTACTGAGGATGAATTCAAGTAACCACTTGTGTGTGTGTTCATCCCTGTTTACAGATCTTTTGTGCACATTGTTTACTCACGGGGCGGCGTTGTTAACAATGTTTACTCTTCACCTTGTTTATTATGCATTACACACACAGGTTCCCAGAGTAAACACACTCTCCCCCAAACACATCATTTCGAATATTATAGAAATTGTTCATTTAAAAATCAGTTTCATTCACTTCATTTGGACTTGTGATTACGTCTGAGAGACCCGTAACACTGAACGTTGATACCAGTATATGAGTGAAAGTTGCCGCAGTAGAGAACACTGACAAAAAATGATCGAAGTCTTCCAGTGGGCAAAGGAACATACGATGGTGTCGTGACGAATAGGTAAAATTGGTCAATTAGCAAGAACTCATTTAAAATTAAGTCCTTTCTAAAATGTTCTCTTATACGTTTAAAGATATATTTTTTTCATTTATGTTAATGTAAAAAATTAGTAATTTTGTACCAAAAGAACCTTAGAAAACTTACCTAACCTTATTATAACAAGCGCAATTTAATTTAATCTAAGCCAACTAAATATATTTTATATAAGTTTACAATAATTTAATAATAAACAAACACGATGCAATATATTTTTCTCGTTAGGTTCAGAATGATTTTTGCGAAATTATTGCATACACAAATTTTCGCTTGCCTTATTCGGCAAGAAGAGCGTTGCTATTTAAGCCAAATAAATAACCGCAGAGAATAAATAAGAGCATCGACCTCTGGGCTCAGTCTCGAAGGGGACTGAACCCGGAGGTCGATGCTTCAGTCGGGGCAAATAACACGAAACAGAACAACTGAAGGAAATGTCAGGAAATTTATAGATTATATTAGATTTTGAAGAATTTAGATGTTCCTATTTTTTTTAAATTAGAATTAGACTAGTCTATCACCTTTTGAATTAGATTTTGAGAATTTTTTCCTAAAGATTTTGATAATTTTATTTAACAGATTTCGATTAGTTTAATAATTCTATTGGATTTTGTTTGTTATATTTAATATTCCATATATTAACTCAAGCTATTTTCACTCTGAAGTTATGATGCAATGTGTAATATATCAACAATATATTATAGTGGATTATAATGAATTTATTCTTGCTCATCAGTTGGCTATGGTGAGTTTTGAACTTAATATATCTACTCACTTAATATATCTGCTCACTTAATATATCTACTCACTTAATATATCTACTCACTTAATATATCTACTCACTTAATATATCTACTCACCTAATATATCTACTCACTATTAATATATCTACTTACTACTAATATATTTACTCAATATATCTACTCACTATTAATATGTCTACTCACTTAATATATCTACTCAATAAATCTGCTTACTATTAATATTTCTACTCACCATTTTTACTCACTATTAATATATATATACTCACTGTATATGGTTTGTTTCAGTTATATAATATTGTGTCACTTCAAGTCCTCGATACTATCCTGTTCTCTGATAGTACTCATTCGTGCTACCCATACTATCCATCCCTTCCCTTCCCATTCCTTCCCTACGCTACCCATTCCTTCACTACCCATCCCTCCTGTTCTACCCATCCCTTCTATTCCTACATTCGTGCCTAGCCACCTCATCCCTTTTCATACTATCCCCTCCACAATCAAAACAAATAAACAAACCAACTCAGCGTTCACTTTTCAACGTTCCTTAGTATCAACTCATCTCGTAAAATAAGAAAAAAAATTTTTTACTAATTTTAAAATCCCTAAAAAAAATTACAAAATATAAAAGTTTTCTAAAAAAATTTATTCAGAATTTTTATTTTATTGCCGTAAATGTGAATTTCATCTCCGTCGTATTTAAAAAAAATTATAGTTAAAACTAATCTCCCTGAAATTTATTTTAAAAATAGTATATAGGATTTTTTTATAAATATTTCTTGCACCAAGGATTGGGAGACTTTTTCGAAATCTGATGATATATATATATATATATATATATATATATATATATATATATATATAATATATATATATATATATATATATATATATATATATATATATCTATATATTATAACATTCCTGTTCCACTCAAGCAGGTGCCGTAAAGAAAACTTTCTCATCATTACTCATTCCTCACTGTCTTACCAGAGGCTCTTCATCATTATAAACCTGCAACATTAACACCTCCTCCTTCAGAGTGCCGTCACTGTACTTCCCATCTCCGGGACTAAATCCGGCCTGCCATTTCCGAATCCCTTCATAAATGTCCTTGCTCACCTCCAACACCACGTCAAGTCCTAAAACATTTGTTTTCCATCCCTATCAAACTACGATCGCATGCTTACTGAAGTCCAAGCCCTTGCTCTCAAAACCCCTACCACTCCTCTAACTTTCCTGTGACCTCTCACCCTCCCTTCCCTCCACTACAGAGTTTATACACTCGTAGTCATTCTATTTGTTCCACCCTCTTCATGTCCAGACCACCAACAACCTCTACCTCTGGATAATAGTTTGTAAGTCGCACCTCCCCTAATTTCCAACTCAATTCTTATTACTATTTCACACCCATTGCTAGACATGACATCTCCACTGTCTGAAGCCTTCTCCTCGTTGCAACATTCTCCTCCAATCTGATATCCAATCTTTCGTCACCTAATTCTGTTATCCTCATCACCTTACTCTTTCCTATATTCACTTTCAATTTTCTTCTTTTACATACCCTACCAAATTCATCCACCAACCTCTGCAACTTCTCTTCAGAATCTCCCAAAAGCACAGTGTCATCAGCAAAGAGCAACTGTGACAACTCCCACTTTGTGTTAGATTCTTTATCTTTTAACCCCACACCTCTCGCCAACACCCTCGCATTCACTTCTCTTACAACCCCATCTATAAATATATTGAACAACCACGGTGACATGACACATCCCTGTCTAAGGCCTACTTTTACTTGGATATAATCTCCCTCTCGCCTACATACTCTAACCTGAGCCTCACTATCCTCGTAAAAACTCTTCACTGCTTTCAGTAACTTACCTCCTATTCTATACACCTGAAACATCTGCCCCATTGCCCCCTATCCACCCTGTCATACGTCTTTTCCAAATCCGTAAATGCCTCAAAAACCTCTTTTCACTTATCTAAATACTGTTCATCTATATGTTTCACTGTAAACACTTGGTCTACACACCCCCTACCTTTCCTAAAGCCCCCTTGTTCATCTGCTATCCTACTCTCCGTCTTACTCTTAATTCTTTTAACAATAACTCTACCATACACTTTACCAGGTACACTCAACAGACTTATTCCCCTTTAAATTTTGCACTCTTTTGTCCCCTTTGCCTTTATACAAAGGAACTATGCACGCTCTCTGTACCAATCCCTAGGTACCTTACCCTCTTCCATACATTTATTAAATAATAGCACCAACCACTCCAAAACTATATCCCCACCTGTTTTTTAACATTTCTTTCTTTATCCCATCAATCCCAGCTGCCTTAACCCCTTTTATTCTACCCACTGCCTCACGAACTTCCCCCACACTCACAACTGGTTCTTCCTCACTCCTACAAGATGTTATTCCTCCTTGCCCTATACACGAAATCACAGCTTCCCCATCTTCATCAACATTTAACAATTCCTCAAAATATTCCCTCCATCTTCCCGATACCTCTAACTCTCCATTTAATAACTCTCCTCTCCTATTTTTAACTGTCAAATCCATTCGTTCTCTAGGCTTCCTCAACTTATTAAACTCACTCCAAAACTTTTTCTTATTATAGGTAGTAGGTTGGTAGACAGCAACCACCCAGGGAGGTACTACTGTCCTGCCAAGTGAGTGTGAAACAGAAACCTGTAACTGTTTTACATGATGGTAGGATTGATGGTGTCTTTTTTCTGCCTCATAAACACGCTGGATAACAGGTATATCTTGCTACTTCTACTTACACTTTAGGTCACACTACACAGGCATGCACATGCATATATAAATACATATACACATCTAGATTTTTCTTCTTTTCCTAATAGTTCTTGTTCTTCTTTATTTTTCTCTAGTCTCCATTGGGAAGTGGAAAAGAATCTTTCCTCTGTAAGCCATGCGTGTCGTATGAGGCGACTAAAATGCCGGGAGCAATGGGCTAGTAACCCCTTCTCCTGTATACATTACTAAAAAAGAGAAGAAGAAAAACTTTAGATATATACGTATATATATATATATATATATATATATATATATATATATATATATATATATATATATATATATATATATATATATATATATACGTATATATATAATATATATATATATATATATATATATTATATATATAATATATATATGTATATATAAGAAAAGGCTGAGGTAGGTTGGTATTCGGGACTGGTGTTGACCCTCGTATTGACGCAAGTGTTGACGCTGGTATTGACGCAGATGTTGACGCGGGTATTGACGCAGATGTTAACGAGGGTATTGACACAGATGTTGACGCGGGTATTGACGCAGGTGTTGACGTGGGTATTGACGCAGATGTTAACGTGGGTATTGACGCAGGTATGACGCTAGTATTGACGCAGATGTTGATGCGGGTATTGACGCAGATGTTAACGTGGGTACTGAGGCAGGTGTTGACGCGGGTGTTGACGCAGGTGTTGTAGCGGGTATTGACGCAGGTGTTGACGTGGGTATTGACTTGCGGATAATTTGCAGGTGTGTGGTTTCACGTGGTCATGGTTATTCATGTATGTTAATGAGAGCATTGTTAGGTGATGAGTCAATATTCATCTTAGTGGAAACCACGAGTGATGAGTCACCTTGCATGGCTCTGTCTCTGACCACGAGTGATGAGTCACCTTGCATGGCTCTGTCTCTGACCACGAGTGATGAGTCACCTTGCATGGCTCTGTCTCTCACCACGAGTGATGAGTCACCTTGCATGGCTCTGTCTCTCACCACGAGTGATGAGTCACCGTGCATGGCTCTGTCTCACACTCACGTGGGTAGCATTGTGTTCGTTTACACTCACGTGGTTAGCATTGTGTTCGTTTACACTCACGTGGGCAACACTGTGTTCGTTTACACTCACGTGGGCAACACTGTGTTCGTTTACACTCACGTGGATAGCACTGTGTTCGTTTACACTCACGTTGGTAGCATTGTGTTCGTTTACACTCACGTGGGCAACACTGTGTTCGTTTACACTCACGTGGATAGCACTGTGTTCGTTTACACTCACGTGGGTAGCACTGTGTTCGTTTACACTCACGTGGATAGCACTGTGTTCGTTTACACTCACGTGGGTAGCACTGTGTTCGTTTACACTCACGTGGGCAACACTGTGTTCGTTTACACTCACGTGGGTAGCACTGTGTTCGTTTACACTCACGTGGGTAGCACTGTGTTCGTTTACACTCACGTGGGTAGCACTGTGTTCGTTTACACTCACGTGGGCAACACTGTGTTCGTTTACACTCACGTGGGTAGCACTGTGTTCGTTTACACTCACGTGGGTAGCACTGTGTTCGTTTACACTCACGTGGGCAACACTGTGTTCGTTTACACTCACGTGGGCAACACTGTGTTCGTTTACACTCACGTGGGTAGCACTGTGTTCGTTTACACTCACGTGGGTAGCACTGTGTTCGTTTACACTCACGTGGGTAGCACTGTGTTCGTTTACACTCACGTGGGTAGCACTGTGTTCGTTCACACGGTGTGGTGAAGAAAAATAAAAGGTGTTATCCTGTATTCTTATCTCTGATACGCAGGTGTTCAAAGATTGAAAGGTCAGAGCAGCAAGGGTCAGAGGTCATCACCTTGAGGTCAGCAGTGTGAGTGAATGACTGTTATCCTGAAGGGAACTCAACTCTGCTTGTCATTAAGTATATTTAGATTGAGTTCATATTACCAAAAACAGTGCATAATTAAAAATGAATTTCACTGATATTGCTGTGACTGACATCATGTGTATTATACAGTTTTATTCGTGTTGTATTTAACAACAAATATACAATGCATCCCTACTGCATTGTATTTTGTAAGGTTTTTCGAAGATTTCTGTTGAAAATTAATTTGTGGACGAAATGATTGCAAAAAGGAGTAGCTGGTAAAGTGGGTAGATGATTAATATTTAACTGGCAGACAAATGGAACCGAAAGAGTAACAGTGAACAGAGTGGCATCATAGACTAGTACAGTGAGAGGCCTCGTTCCTCAAGGCACAGTACTGTACTCATCCTATTTCCCTTTCTCATCCTCATAACTCACACTGAGACATAAATCATAGCACTGTCATCCTTTACAAACAATACTAGAACTTGTGTCATCCACTGAGGTCACAACAAATGTCCAGGATGAGATCTTCCAGTGGGCCACTAAAAACAATGTGATGGACAGTGAGAACAAACTTCAATTGTTTCTCTATGAAACATAATATGGAAAGATAAACTGGAATAAAGAATGAAACACTCAAACCACTAAATGGAGTGGAAGACGAATACGAGAGACTTAAAAGTTATAATGTAAGACGATGTTGTATTCACAACAACGGAGGAAATGATGGGCAGGATAACTAGAACCTTCAAGCAAGAGATGCCAGGCTAATGAGAATGTTCTTCAAGTCACTTGTTCTCTCTAGATTGTAATATTGATACACACTAACAGCCTCTTAAGGCAGCCGATATCGCAAAACTAGAGAATGTACAGAAAACCTTCAGTGTTCGCATTAACACACTCTAGCATCTAAATTACTGGAAATATCTGAAGTCCGTCGGACTGTACTCCTGGAGCCTAGGTGAGAAAGCTACATCATAAGTTACACCTGGATAATTCTAGAGGGATTGGTCCCAAATTTGTACACCAAAGGCACTTCGTACGCAAGCAAGAGGCTTGGCAGACGGTGTAAAATGTACCCAATGAAAACCAAGGGTACAATGAATACACTAGGATGTAGGTTAATAAGTGTAAAGGGATCCAGACTCTTCAACACCCTCCCTTCACACATAAAGGTAATTTCCAACAGACCACTACCTGGTTCGCTGGTCGGGAGGGCATGTCTATATGGGTGTGTGTTATACTCTTAGCAAGCCACACCTTCTCTATCTCCTTCCATCCCCTCCCTTTTCCACTTAATCCTTCCCCACCTCACTCCCCAAATCTCTCCCTTCTTTCTTCCCTCCTGAACATCATTTATCTTTCACTTACCTCTGTCCTCCCTTACTCCCTCCCTTCTTTCTTCCCTTAGAATGCTGGCCCAAAAAGCCCCGCCACATAATGCATTAAACGTAATTTGATTCTTCTAATCTTATAATCTCGGGAGAACGCTGCCCCAATTGTGTGTGTGTGTGTGTGTGTGTGTGTGTGTGTGTGGTGTGTGTGTGTGTGTGTGTGCGTGTATGTGTGTGTGTGTGTATGTGTGTGTCGTGTATGTGTATGTGTGATATTGTATAAATTAATGTATATTCACATACAAATACACACACACATATACACGCACACAAACACAGACATACTCACAAACACACGCACACACAGCGAAGCGACGGACGAAGAGGCGGAGCCAGGAGCTGTGAATTGAACCCTGTAACCAGAAATAAGTGAGTGCAAATAGTACAGCCATGCATACACACAAGCATATATATATATATATATATAAAATATATATATATATATATATATATATATATATATATATATATATATATATATATATATATATATATATATATTTTATATATATATTCCTTCGTCTCTCGCAGTCTCTCCCATGCATTATCTCTCACCCTCATCCTCTCCCATTTCCTTCATCGTCAAAGAATCACCTTTTGTCTCACATGATACCAACGTAAACAAGGACTTGCACCACTGTGTGTGTCAGAGGAACAATGATGATTCACAGCAACTAGTCTGGCCACACCTTCACCTCGCTCACTCTTAGAAGTTTTAAGAGATGCTGTGAATTTTAAGTGCTTGTGTGTGTGTGTGTGTGTGCGCGCGTGTGTGTGTGTGTGTGTGGGTGTGTATGTGAGTGTGTGTGTGTGTGTGTGTGTGTGTGTGTTTGTGTGTTTAAATTGAATCCTTCTCTATTTTTCAAGTTTTTGGTTATTACGTGTGTATAGTGTTTCATGACATATCAACAGCAGCAGAAGAAGTGTCAATAGTAGTAGTAGTAGTAGTAGTAGTAGTAGTTTCAGTAATAGAAATAGTAGTAGCAGTAGTAGTAGTAGTAGTACCAGTAATAGTAGTAGTAGTACCAATAATAGTAGTAGTAGTAGTTTCAGTAGTAGTAGTAGTAATAGTAGTAGCAGTAGTAGTAGTAGTAGTAGTTTCAGTAGTAGTAGTAGTAGTTTCAGTAGTAGTAGTAGTAATAGTAGTAGCAGTAGTAGTAATAGTAGTAGTAGTAGTAGTTTCAGTAGTAGTTTCAGTAGTAGTTTCAGTAGTAGTAGTAGCAATAGTCAGTAGCACTAGTAGTAGTACTAGTTTCAATAGTAGCAGTAGTAGTAGTAACAGTAATAGTAGTAGCAGTAATAGTAGTAGTAGTGGTAACAGTAGCAGCAGTAGTAGTAATAGCGGCAGTAGTAGTAGCAGCAGTAGTAGTAGTTTCAGTAGTAGTAGTAGTAGCTGCAGTAGTAGTA
Source organism: Cherax destructor (assembly GCA_009830355.1). Lineage (NCBI taxonomy): Eukaryota > Metazoa > Arthropoda > Malacostraca > Decapoda > Parastacidae > Cherax > Cherax destructor. The sequence goes on from WNWK01003039.1 coordinate 28,408, forward strand.
GTAGTAAAAGCGGCAGTAGTAATAGTAATAGCGGCAGTAGTAGTAGTAGAATTAGCAACAGTAGTACACCAGGAGGCTACACGCAGCATTTAAAAATGTCTACGGTACTTGCCATTCACGTTTCACTTACTGGTTAATTGTTAATAAAGTGTATATACTCTCACCTTGACTCTCTAAAACACCTTACAGGTTGATATATTACAGAGAAATACACTCCTCGGTGTATATGCCCAGATGTATACACCCTTCCATGTATATACCCAGATGTATACACCCTTCCATGTATATACACTGAGAAAAATACACCTCTCCATGTATATTTCCTCTATGAGTACTAGGGTTAAGAGGGAAGACCATGTCGCCAATTTTCAAAATATTTTTTTTATTTCAAATTATATATTTTTAGAATTTTGACATAGATGTCTTGTTGTTCAAGTCATTAGAAAAGTTTTTTGTTAGTATTTATCTGTGGATAAGATTCTCTGAGCTATATATGACGTGTGTTCAAGACTTTCTTTGTCACACCTGGCGAGTGTTCAGTACTTTCTTTGTCACACCTAGCGAGCGTTCAATACTTTCTTTGTCACACCTGGCGAGGGTTCAATACTTTCTTTTTCACACCTGGCGAGTGTTCAATACTTTCTTTGTCTCACCTGGCAAGTGTTCAATACCTTCTTTGTGGTAAATGACGTTAGTTCAAGACTTTCTTTGGCACACCTGGCGAGTGTTCAATACTTTCTTTGTGGTAAATGACGTTAGTTCAAGACTTTCTTTGGCACACCTGGCGAGTGTTCAATACTTTCTTTGTGGTAAATGACGTTTGTTCAAGACTTTCTTTGTGGTAAATGACGTTTGTTCAAGACTTTCTTTGACAAACGTGACGTGTGTTTAAGACTTTCTTTGCCATAAATAACGTGTATTCAACACTTTCTTTGTTATAAATGACGTGAATTCAAGACTTTCTTTGTCAAACGTGACGTGTGTTCAGCACTTTCTTTGACAGATGTGACGTGTGTTCAAGACTTCCTTTGTCATAACTGACGTGTTCAAAACTTTCTTTGTTATAACTGACGTGTGTTCAAGACTTCCTTTGACAGACGTGACATTTGTTCAAGACTTTCTTTGACAGATGTGACATGTGTTCAACACTTTCTTTGTCATAACTGACGTGTTTCTCACTCTTTGTGTATTTGTTTGTACTTGTGCGGTGCCATTTTTTGTAGTCGTTAGGTTAATTGAGTAAATGTGGCGGACGGGAAGATGAATAATGATAGGTGTTAAATTTCACGGTAATCTATATGTTGTTGTCGCTAATTATAATGGGTGTTAAAATTAATTTGTTGCCTCATTTCATCCCGTCCCTGTGTACGTGTGGGCGTGTGCACGTGTGTGTACGCGTGTGGCTGGGGGAGTTAATATGTACGTGTGTGTGGGGGGATGGGAGAGACATTCTGTCTCTTTTACACAGCGAGACAGAGACTACAGCTGTCACAACACGTCCCTTCGTCAGGTCTACAGGCTCCTCACGCTGCCCCAGGAGCATCCTCCTCCCTAATCTCTCTCTCTCCTCTCTCTCTCTCTCTCTCTCTCTCTCTCTCTCTCTCTCTCTCTCTCTCTCTCTCTCTCTCTCTCCTTCTATTACCTTTGCCGTTCTTTTCCCTTCTAATATAATTCGTATTCCCCTCCCCTCTCCTATATTCTTCCTTCTTTCCTTCTATCTCCTTTGTTCCTCTTATCATTATCGTATACTTCTCTGATAATTCTCTCTTATCTTCCAGTTCTGTGTGTAAGAAACTCCAGCACCTCTGGAAGTGTTCAGATGTCGGGAAGTAGGTATCTATGTACCTACTTCCCGACACCTTTTAGGTACCTGTGTACCTAAAAGCATAATCACCATCCTCTCGTCTCTCCCTATCTCAATCACACTTTCTTCTCTCTCTCTCTCTCTCTCTCTCTCTCTCTCTCTCTCTCTCTCTCTCTCTCTCTCTCTCTCTCTCTCTTCTCTCTCTCTCTCTCTCTCTCTCTCTCTCTCACTGCCCAGGAGCTGGTCACAGTGTCAGCAGAATACTGAACACACCTCAAAATTGCTACTTGTCTTCCACTGATGGTGGCGACACTGGGTGGTGCTTAACTCTCTGTGGTTGCAGGGGGTCGAGGCCTACCTCATGGCCCCTGATGGTGGTAGTGGTTATGTGCATTGAGCGTGTGTGTGTGTGTGTGTGTGTATGTACTCACTGTATTGTACTCAGTTGTAATAACTAAATGAGCTGTACTCGTTGAATTATTTTCAGCTGTACTCAGTTGTATTCAGTAAGAAGAAATTGAAAAGACAAAAGAGAGGAAGGAATAAATGACCGGAAAAAGAGCAACGAAGAGAGGGAAAAAAATAATTTAAAACGTAAGACCAACTCAAAAAACTCAAAACTCAGGCCTCTTTAAATTCCAGGAAGTTAAAACTTGAAGGGGTAAAAAAAATCGCGAAAGGATGTAGTTTGAGGGGACCAAGACTGTGAAAATTTAGTTTTAGCTTTGTTGTGCTTGTGACTGCAAGCACAGTGAATCAAAACCTAAATGCCTCCCATTCTTTCCCATTCCCCGAAGGAGACTATCTCAGCATAACGAATTGTATTATTATTATTATTATTATTATTATTATTATTATTATTATTATTATTATTATTATTATTATTATTATTATTATTATTATTATTATTATTATATATTATTATTATTATTGTTATTATTGTTATTATTATTATTATTACTATTATTATTATTATTATTATTATTATTATTATTATTATTATTATTGTTGTTGTTGTTGTTGTTGTTGTTGTTATCATTATCATTATTATCATAAGAATAATAGTAGTAATGAAAAAATATAATAATAATAATAATAATAATAATAATAATAATAATAATAATTATTATTATTATTATTATTATTATTATTATTATTATTATTGTTGTTGTTGTTGTTGTTGTTATCATTATCATTATTATCATAAGAATAATATTAGTAATGAAAAATATAATATTAATAATAATAATAATAATAATTATTATTATTATTATTATTATTATTATTATTATTATTATTATTATTATTATTATTATTATTATTATTTTATCGTACTCTCATCTTTATCATACTATCATGTTAATCATACTATGAATAAACCTGAATAACGACATAAATAATAGAGATAATTATGAAAGAAAGAAGGGGTAAATAAGGAGACGAGGATGATGGGTGAGAGAGAGGAGGGAGGGAACAGAGGCACGTGAGAGTGAGGGGTGGTTGCCATGACAACCGGAGGCTGGGTCAACACAACGGAGAGGGAAAGAAGGGGAAGTGGGGTGGAGGGGAGGGAGGGGAAGAGTCTCCGGTAATTACATTAGGTTGCCCTCCTCTTTCTACTCCCCTCCTCCTGTTTCTCTCCTCCTCCTGTTTCTACTCCCCTCCTGTTTCTCCCCTCTCGTCCTTTTCCACTCCCCTCCTCCTTTTCCACTCTCCTCCTCCTCTTTCCAATCTCCTCTCCTCCTCTTTCCACTCCCTTTCCCCCTTCTTTCTTCTTCCCCTCTGCACATCACACTCGTTTTCCCCTCAGACGTTGTGGCCTCTTTCTGTTACACCCCAGAACCAGGATGCTGTGACCAGGATGCTGTGACCAGGATGCTGTGGCCAGGATTCTGTGGCCAAAATGCTGTGGTCAGGATGCTGTGGCCAGGATTCTGTGGCCAGAATGCTGTGGTCAGGATGCAGTGGCCAGGATGCTGTGGTCAGGATGCTGTGACCACGATGATGTGGTCAGGATTCTGTGACCACGATGATGTGGTCAGGATGCTGTGGTCAGGGTGCTGTGGCAGGATGCTGTGGTCAGGACACTGTGGTCAGGATGCTGTAGCCAGGATGTTGCGGTCAGGATGCTGTGGTCAGGACGATGTGGTCAGGATGCTGTGGCCAGGATGCTGTGGCCAGGACACTGTGGTCAGGATGCTGTAGCCAGGATGTTGTGGTCAGGATGCTGTGGCCAGGATGCTGTGGTCAGGACGCTGTGGTCAGGATGCTGTGGCCAGGATGCTGTGACTGGATGCTGTGGTCAGGACGCTGTGGTCAGGATGCTGTGGCCAGGATGCTATGATCAGAATGGTGTGGTCAGGATGCTGTGGCCAGGATGCTGTGGCCAGGATGCTGTGGCCAGGATGCTGTGGCCAGGATGCTGTGGCCAGGATGCAGCGGTTAACAGCACTAAAGGAGTGGAAAGAGAGAGAAAAAAAAAGAAAGACAGAGAGTGAGTGAGAGAGAGAGAGAGAGAGAGAGAGAGAGAGAGAGAGAGAGAGAGAGAGAGAGAGAGAGAGACAGAGAGAGAGAGAGAGAGAGAGAGAGAGAGAGAGAGAGAGATTACTTTAATGGAAACGATAATCATTGAGCCTTATTTATAACAGCGTCAGAAACCCTAGTGTTCAAGGATCCTAAAGGATCCTAGATGATCCTAAGGAATTATAGGATCCTAGAAGACCCTAGATAATTGAAGAGGATTCCAAAGGATCCCAGAGTATTCTAGAAGATCCCAGAGGACCCTAGAGAATCGCAGAGCATTCTAGACGGTCATAGAGGATCCTAGGGGTAATAGATAATCCTGGATTAAAGGGTCCTTATTAGCTTGTCTTATGGCTCCTCTGGGGATCCTCTAGGAGCTTCTCTCAAGAAGCCTCAGGGGATCCTCAGGATTTGAGAGGATCCGTATAATCTACGTGAGTACACATGATTTGCATATTTTCTGCATTACTGTGACACTGCCACAGTAACTGCTGCTGCTGGTGCTGCTGCTGCTGGTGCTGCTGCTGCTGGGTGCTGCTGCTGATGCTGATGCTGCTGTTGGTGCTGCTGCTGGTCGTGTTGCTGCTGGTGATGGTGCTGCTGCTGCTGTTGGTGCTGCTGCTCCTGATGGTGATGTTGCTGCTGGTCATGGTGCTGCTGCTGGTGGTGATAGTGCTGCTGGTGCTGCTGGTGATGGTGCTGCTGGTGATGGTGCTGCTGGTGATGGTGCTGGTGGTGGTGGTGATGCTGCTGCTGGTGCTGTTGGTGGCGATGATGTTGTTGGTGGTGATAGTGCTGCTGGTGGTGATGGTGCTGCTGGTGGTGGTGATGCTGGTGCTGCTGGTGGTAATGGTGTTGGTGGTGGTGATGGTGCTGCTGGTGGTGATGTGCTGCTGGTAGGGGTGCTGCTGGTGCTGCTGCTGGTGATGGTGCTGCTGCTGGTGCTGCTGGTGCTGCTAGTGGTGGTGATGCTGCTGCTGATGCTGCTAGTGGTGGTGATGCTGCTAGTGGTGGTGATGCTGCTAGTGGTGGTGATGCTGCTGCTGGTGCTAGTGCTGCTGGTGATAGTGCTACTGCTGGTGCTGGTGATGCTGCTGCTGGTGATGCTGGTGGTGCTGGTGGTGGTGGTGGTGATCGTGCTGGTGGTGATGATAGTGCTGCTGATGGTGGTGATGCTGGTGCTGATGGTGCTTGCGGTGCTGGTGCTGGTTCTGTTGCTGCTGCTAGTGATGGTGCTGCTGGTGCTACTGCTGCTGGTGTTGCTGCTGGTGATGGTGCTGCTGCTGGTGATGGTGTTGCTGCTGCTGGTGGTGCTGGTAGTGATGGTGCTGGTGCTGCTGATGCTGCTGCTGCTGCTGGTGATGGTGCTGCTGGTGCTGCTTCTGGTGAAGGTGCTGCTGGTACTGCTTCTGGTGATGGTACTGATGGTGCTGCTGCTGGTGATGGTGTTGCTGGTGCTGCTGCTGCTGCTGGTGATGGTGCTGCTGGTGCTGCTGCTGGTGATGGTGCTGCTGGTGCTGCTGCTGGTGAAGGTGCTGCTGGTGCTGCTTCTGGTGATGGTGCTGCTGGTGCTGGTGCTGCTGCTGCTGCTACTGATGGTGCTGCTGGTGCTGGTGATGGTGCTGCTTCTCATGCTGCTGGTGCTGCTGGTGGTGATGGTGGTGGTGGTGGTGCTGCTGCTGGTGGTAGTTGTGGTGGTGATGGTGCTGCTGCTGCTGCTGTTGGTGGTGCTGGTGGTGCTGGTGATGGTGCTGCTGCTGCTGGTGATGGGGCTGCTGCTGTTGGTGGTGCTGCTGCTGCTGGTGATGGAGCTGCTGCTGCTGTTGGTGCTGCTGTGACTCTGATGTCATCAGTATTGCTGCTGCTGTTCTTAATACTGTTGCTGTTGTTCTTGTCCATGTTACCGTTGTTGTTGTTGTTGTTGCTGCTGCTGTTCTTACTGCTTTTGTTACTACTGCTGTTGTTGCTGCTGTCTTACTGCTTTTGTTACTACTGTTGTTGTTGCTGCTGTGTTGTTCGTGTTGTTGTTCTCACTGCTGTTGTTCTCTGCTGTTGTTGCTTGCTGTGTGTTCTTACTGCTTTTGTTACTACTGCTGTTGTTGCTGCTGCTGTTCTTACTGCTTTTGTTACTACTGCTGTTGTTGCTGCTGCTGTTCTTACTGCTTTTGTTACTACTGCTGTTGTTGCTGCTGTTGTTGTTGTTGCTGCTTGTTGTTGCTGTTGTTGTTACTACTGCTGTTGTTGCTGCTGTTGTTGTTGCTGTGTT
>WNWK01003039.1:40000-55000 GCA_009830355.1 Cherax destructor
CTCCTGATACACCCCTGACTCCTGATACACCCACGCCTCTGCTACTCCCTACGAGTTGCGTATGAGTGAGGGGAAGGTAACAGACGAATTTGTTGAGTTCGATACGACTAACACCATCCTACACACACTCTTGAACCGATGACGCTGTGGGCTCCGCCATTGTGTTTCAGCGGCAAGTATACCTAACTGACACACCACTTGTGGAAAATGCGTCCGGTCCTCGGAACCTTTGCCACCGGTCTATTAATGGTAGCCCTTTTGTGTCATCTCCCACTCTCCTTCAGGAACCAGTGACGGGGTCACTATACGGAAAAGACCCGTGTCTGTCGAACTCCGTTCCCGACGATATTTTACCACCGTCACGATACTCCTCATATATTTGAAGTAATCAAGTGCCAGGACCGAAACGTCTTCAGTGAAGATGCCCTAAACGAATGGACTTATCTCCATTTCTCTTATGTCCTCGCTAGCCATCGAACTTTATGCTATATCTCTCTTTAACTCATCGTCCTTCGCCGACTTGTACTTAATTTCTTCTATACAGTTGAATTTACAGGCTAAGAACTGTTATCATACCTCAGTTCACTTCAAGGTCCACCACTATCTAAGGTATACTAAAAAAAAAACAAGATGCGACCCTCAACAGTCGACTAACACCCAGGTACATATTTACTGCTTGGTGAACAGGGCAACAGGTGTAAGGGAACCTGGCCAACGTTTTCACTCGAATCGAGGACGGAACCTTGAACCTCTCAGTATGTGAACCACATGGAATAATTAGTCTCTTTAGTTATCTTCACTGTGGCTTTCTGATCTTCTCCTTATTGCTTTATTTGCCGTTCTTAATGCGTGCCTTCTCTATTTCGTCCCTTTCTGCGTTCTTTCGACGTTCGATGGTGTGTGTGCTCTATCTCAACCATCCATGGAAGGGGGATGGGGGTTGGTTGTGGTGGTGGGTAGATGGTTGGAGAGAGTAGATGGTGGGGTGGAGTAGAAGAGCGCTCTCTCCCCTCTTCTTTACCCTCCTTCCCATTGCCCCTTCTCTCCTCTATTCTCAATCCGGGGAAAACTGCTACGTCTTCCTACTGATACTCCTACGTCTTCCTACTGAGACTCCTACGTCTTCCTTGCAAGGACATCACTGCAGTGACGCAGATGAAGGGATGTTGATCCACTGAATCTGAGCTGCTCTACTACTTGGATCAAACCTGGATGGCTCCAAGTCCCGAGACGCTGTGATCCATATGGATTTAGCGCTTCCCCAGAAATAATAATAATAATAATAATAATAATAATAATAATAATAATTAATTATAATAATAATGATAATAATACTAAAATAATTATAATAATAATAATGATATTTATTATTCTCATATACTGTACCTTATCTGAAACCTCAGAACACAGTATTGTTGTTATTATTATTATTATTATTATTAGTAGTAGTAGTAGTAGTACTATTTGTAGTAATAATAGTAGTAGTAGTAGTAGTAGAATAGTAGCAGCTACAGCAGCAGCAGAGAAACAGCATGTGTAGCAGGGACGTAACTATAGCAGCTACAGCAGAAAACAGCAGCTGCAGCAGACAGATAACTGTAACAGTAGAAGTAGAAGACTCGGGGGTTGGGGTGAGGGGGGGTTATGTACCTGCTGTAGCAGCAGCTGCTGCTGGTGTCCTGATCAATAGTGACACACCTCTAGTTCCTAGCGGCCTGCCTGCCAGCTTGCCTGCCTACCAGCCTGCCTGCCTACCAGCCTGCCTGCCTGCCTGCCTACCTACCAGCCTGCCTGCCTGCCTGCCTACCAGCCTGCCTGCCTGCCTGCCTCCCAGCCTGCCTACCAGCCTGCCTGCTTGCCTGCCTGCCTACCAGCCTGCCTGCTTGCCTGCCTGCCTGCCTGCCTGCCTGCCTGCCTGCCTGCCTGCCTGCCTGCCTGCCTGCCTGCTTGCCTGCCTCCCAGCCTGCCTGCCTGCCTGCCTGCCTCCCAGCCTGCCTTCCTGCCTGCCTGCCTGCCTGCCTGCCTGCCTGCCTGCCTGCCTGCCTGCCTGCCTGCCTGCCTGCCTGCCTGCCTACCAGCCTGCCTCCCAGCCTGCCTCCCAGCCTGCCTGTCTGCCTGCCTGCCTCCCAGCCTGCCTGCCTGCCTGCCTGCCTGCCTGCCTGCCTGACCTGCCTGCCTGCCTGCCTGCCTGGCTGCCTACCAGCCTGCCTGACTGCATGCTGTTTTCCCAATTTCTTCCCTCTAGTATGCTGTAATCTGCTTACCCTCCTCTGCTAGTGACCTGCTCTCTTCTGCTGGTGACCTGTTGCCCTCTGCTTGTGACCTGCCATCCTCTCCTGGTGACTTGCCTTCCTCTACAAGCGACCTGTCCTCCTCTGCTTGTGACCTGTCCTCCTCTACAAGTGACCTGCCCTCCTCTACAAGTGACCTGCCCTCTCTGCTGGTGACCTGCCTTCTGCTGGTGACCTGCCCTCCCCTACTAGTGACCTGCCCTCCCCTACTAGTAACCTGCCGACTCTATAGGGAAGGGCAGGTATTATTTCCCTTACCACATAAATATTTTCCCTAAATAACATAATATTCCCCTCAGCTGAGTAATTTTTCTCCCCGCCAGCTTCATTTTTCTAACACAAACAATACACATTCTCAGTGCCTTTTTTCCCCACGACGACGTCAATTTTTCCCCGCCAGTGTTGCTTAAGAAAGAATATTAAGTGATTTAATTTTTTAATTATTTTTTCCCACATCGACGTTTTTTCCCCTCACCAACATTTCTCCCCACCAACACTCCTCCCTCACCAACATTTCCCCCACCAACACTCCTCCCTCACCAACATTTCTCTCTCACCAACACTTTTACCTCACCAACATTTCTCCCTCACCAACATTTCTCTCACCAACATGTCTCTCCCACCAGCATTCCCTCACTAACATTTCTCTCCCACCAACATTTCTTCCTCACCAACATTTCTCCCTCAAAAATCATTTTCCTCCCTCATAAATGACCAACAAAATGCTGTCCCTTCCCTTTCTGTTTTCAATCTTTCTCCTCCCATTTTCTTTTCCCCTCCTGTTTCCTTTTTTTCCTGCTCCCGTTTTCTTTTCCTCTCCTCCCGTTTTCTTTTACCCTTCTCCCGTTTTCCTTTCCCCTTCCTTCACATACTCCTCCCCTCCCTCATTCATTCTATACTTCTATTTATCCCTCCCTCATCATTCATCCCCGATTCTCATTTGTTTCTCCCTCATTTCTCCCCTCGTCCCTTCCCTACTTTCCCCTCGTCAGTCTGGCTTCCCCTTTCTCTCCTCATATTCCAAGACCTATTCACAGTTATCCTAACGAAGACCTGGAGGTCCACAGCGAGGCTGTCTGCCGGGAAGAACTAGCAATGACTATCTAGTCTATGTGTGTTAACCAGGTGCGTGTATGAGGGAGCCATTTAAATCTTCTCTGATCATTCCTCTCATCTCTTCAAAACTCTTCTGACTATCCACTATTTAACGTCTCTAACCTAGAACAGGGCCTTGGGGGTCAGTGATCTCAGGAACCCTAAACAGGTAAAGAACAGGTAAAATAACAGGTAGACGACTGGTTGATGTTGACTTAAGGCGACATCTTGCTAACAACAGCTATGGGTGAATATTGTTGACGTTAAGCTGTTGCTTTTGTTTCAAAGATATTTTTCCCTATAGATAATACTGCTGTGGAAGTGAACTTCCAGCAGAAGTTATTCCGAAGTGCATGAACTTTCTCCAAGTTCCTTTGAGCTGATAAAGCCGCTTTCTCCAAGTTCCTTTTGGCTGATAACTCTGCCTTCTGCTTCTGCTCTTACTGCTGCCACTGAGTGGAATTACCAACCACTTCCCTTGTAAATTCTGCGCCGGAATTGGAAGGATGAGATCCTGACGTCCTTAGCAAATTGCTTTGCAGGAGATCTGATGCTCTCTGGCGGATGTTTAGGTCTAATTACCTACTCAGGATAATACTCTTCCTCCTCCTCCTCCTCCTCCTCCTCCTCCTCTCCTCCTCCTCCTCCTTCTCCTCCTCCTCCTCCTTCTCCTCCTTCTCCTCCTCTCCTTCTTCCTACGCCTGTCTTCCATCAACTTCCTCATCCCCTTCCTCCTTCTTCTTACCCCATCACCTTTCTCCGTGTACCTCTATGCTTTGCTCCCCTCACTTCTTCCCTCCCTCCCTCTTTCCTCCCTTCCTCTTCCCTCCCTCCATCTTCCCTCCCTCCCTCCTAGCCTTTTGTTGCCTCTCCTTCACCTGCTGATTAGTTCCGCTTTCATCTCCTCCCCTGTGAAGGTAACAGGTGGACTGAAAGGGAAGGTAACAGGTGGACTGAAAGGGAAAGTTTCACCCTTTCCTTAAGGGTAGATGGAAGAGTTTGGGATTGATGCTAGAGTTGAGGGGAAGACAGAAGAATTGGAGTAGATGAAAGACGTAATGATTGTTGTTGATGCAGGATTTAAGAGTGGATAAAAGAGTTGCAAGAGTCGCAAAACTGGGGAATCACTCCCTGCGTTTGACGTAGATAAGTAGGTTGACGCTGCACTGAAGGGGTCAACCAATCTGCTCCATTTCAGATTTCGGGAAGCGTTGCTGACCGATGTCAACTTTAAATACCGAAAGGGGGGAAATGGAGGGTGGGGGATGATGTGAACCGGTAAAAGAAAAACAAAAGCTCAACCGTAAGACCTCGGTCGTATGGCCAAAGACTCCCGGTAGCCGATGCTCATGAGACCCGCCTCAAGAGGTGGACTTTAATCGTGTTTCCTGACGAATCTAACCTGTGGAAGCAATAACCTTTGTGACGCGTTTCCTGATTGGTCCTCTCTCGCCTCTTGAAAATTCTTTGCATTTCTCTGCTTTTAAACCCGATCAAAGACGATCAAATCCTCTGACGGAGGATCTGATTGTATTAAAGGAGGATCTTTTGAGGCGGATCCCGAGTGCTTTCTACCTCTCTCAACACTATGTTATTGCCTTCCAGTTCTCTCCTCAAGGACTTTTGATCCTGCAGTTGCTGCTGCTGTTGTTGTTCTTGTCTTTGCAACAATGCTGCTGTTATTACTGTCGCTGTTGTTGCTCCTGCTGCTGCTTTTGTTTATGAAATACTTGACTAAGGATACATTATTATTATTATTATTATTATTATAATTATGATAATACTCATATGAAAGCGCTAAACCCATAGGGGACATAAAACGTCTGGAGACTGGAAGTTAATCAGGAAGCGGGGAGAAAAAGTGTAGCTCCACTTCCTCGCATCAAGATACCCCCTCCCCCCCCCCTCGCCCCAGCCAGAATTTTAGATACAAGACTGGGCAAGAAAATGATGATATCCATTAAGGCGCTTCTGAAACGCTGCTGCATACTAAAGGCGCCCTTAAAGGCTCAGAAAAACAGCTAAGCTGGAAAATGTGTCCAGTAAATTCCCTACCTACATTAATGTTGTAAAACACACACACACACACACACACACACACACACACACATACACACACACACACCCACACACACACAAAAGGTTAACAGAAATAACGAGAAGGCCAGGATTAGCCCATGGTTCACCCAAAGGTGTAAGAGGCCAAAACCAAGTGTGCTAGAGAATGGAAGAAGTATAGAAGGCAGAGACCCAGGAGAATAAGGAGAGCAGTCGTAGAGCCAGAAATGAATATGCCCAGGTAAGAAGGGAGGCCCAACAACAATACAGAAAATGACATGAGCACGAGAAACAAATCAGACCCGAAGCTGTTGTAAGCCACATCAGGAGGAAAACAACAGTCAAGGACCAGGTAATCAGGCTGAGGAAGGAAGGAGGAGAGATCACAAGAAACGACCGCGAAGTATGTGAGGAACTCAACATGAGATTCAAAAAAGTGTTCACAGAGGAGACAGAAGGGACTCAAGAAAGACAGAGGTGTGGTACACCATCAAGTGTTGGACACAATACATACAACCGAGGAAGAAGTGAATAGGCTGCTAAGTGAGCTAGATACCTCAAAGACGATGGGGCCGGATATCATCTCTCCATGGGTCCTGAGAGAGGGAGCAGAGACGCTATGTGTACCACTAACAACAATCTTCAACACATCTGTCGAAACAGAGAGATTACCTGAGGTATATCTAAAGTATGGAAGACAGCAAATGTAGTCCCAATCTTTAAAAAAGGAGACAGACACGAAGCACTAAACTACAGACCAGTGTCACTGACATGTATAGTATGCAAAGTCATGGAAAAAATTATCAGGAGAAGAGTGGTGGAACAACTAGAAAGGAATGAGCTTATCAACGACAACCAGCATGGTTTCAGGGACGGGAAATGTTGTGTCACAAACCTACTGGAGTTCTATGACAGGGTGACAGCAGTAAGACAAAAGAGAGAGGGGTGGGTAGATTGCATTTTCTTGGACTGTAAGAAGGCGTTTGACACAGTTCCACACAAGAGATTAGTGCAAAATCTGGAGGACCAGGCAGGGATAACAGGGAAGGCACTCCAATGGATCAGAGAATACCTGTCAGGAAGATATCAGCGAGTCATGGTACGTCGCGAGGTGTCAGAGTGGGCGCCTGTGACGAGCGCGGTTCCACAGGTCTCAGTCCGAGGACCGGTGCTGTTTCTGGTGTATGTGAACGACATGATGGAAAGGATAGACTCAGAAGTGTCCCTGTTTGCAGATGATGTGAAGTTGATGAGGAGAATTCAATCGGACGAGGACCAGGCAGAACTACAAAGAGATTTGGACTGGCTGCAAGCCTGGTCCTGAAACTGGCTTCTAGAGTTTAACCCCACCAAGTGCAAAGTCATGAAGATTGGGGAAGGGCTAAGAAGACCTCAAACGGAGTACAGTCTAGGGGGCCAGATACTACAAACCTCACTCAAGGAAAAGTATCTTGGGGTGAGTATAACACCGGACACATCTCCTGAGGCGCACATCAACCAAATAACTGCTGCAGCATATGGACACCTGGAAAACCTAAGAACAGCATTCCGACATCTCAATAAGGAATCATTCAGGACCTTGTACACTGTGTATGTTAGGCCCATATTGGAGTATGCAGCACCATTTTGGAATTCACACCTAGCCAAGCACGTAAGGAAATTAGAGAAAGTGCAAGGGTTTGCAACAAGACTACACTACACTACATAAGACAGAAAACACTGCACAGCACAATAACACGACTAGTCCCAGAGCTAAGGGGCATGTCCTACGAAGAGAGGTTAAGGGAAGTCGACCTGACGACACTGGAGGACAGGAGAGATAGGGAGGATATGATAACGACATAAGAGCATAAGAAAGAAGGAACACTGCAGTAAGCCTACTGGCCCATGAGAGGCAGGTCCAAATTTCCTACCGGCTTAAGCCAATGCCCTAACCTAGTCAGGTCAGGTCACATTCACTTAAGGAAGGAGCACAGTATCTGACCTAGTAGCACAAGCTAGTCAGGTCTAACTCACACCCACCCACACCCACTCATGTATTTATCCAACCTAATTTTAAAACTTCACAATATCTTAGCTTCTATTAAAGTACTCAGAAGTTTGTTCCACTCATCCATCAGTGCTTTCCTATATACTTCCTGAATCTGAATTTTTCCAACTTAAAGCCACTGCTGCGAGTCCTGTCTAGGCTAGATATTTTTAGCACGCTATTTACATCCCTTTTATTTATTCCTGTTTTCCATTTATACACCTCAATCATATCCCACCTAATTCTACGCCTTTCTAGAGAGTGCAGATTCAGGGCCCTCAGCCTATCCTCATAGGGAATATTTCTGATACATGGGATCAACTTTGTCATCCTCCTTTGTACGTTTTCCAGTGCTTTTATATCCATTCTGTAATACTTCTTCGACCACTGCATCAGTCTATTCAAATCCTCCTGGAGTGCTCTAATGTTCTCATTAGAATGAATTGGACGGCCTATTTTGTGTCATCAGCAAATTTGCTTATGTCGCTATTTATTCCCTCATCTATGTTGTTTACGAAAATTGTGAACAACAAGGGGCCCAACACTGACCCCTGTGGAACACCGCTTGTGACGTGCCCCCATTCTGATTTCTCCCCATTTATGCAAACTCTCTGCTGAATATTTGTCAACCATGCCTCTACCCAGGAAACAATTTCTCCTATTCCTTGTACCGTAAGTTTCCTCAATAGCCTCTGATGTAGAACTCTATCGAAAGCCTTACTGAAGTCCGTATACACAATATCATATTCATCACCATGATCTACCTCCTCAAACACCTTAGTGAAAAAAGTTAGTAAATTCGTAAGACAGGAACGCCCCTTTGTAAAACCGTGTTGAGATTCATTAATCAATTTATGCCTTTCAAGATGGCTACGAATTTCTCGGCAATTATTGATTCCATAAATTTACCAACTATGGAGGTAAGGCTTATTGGTTATAGTTCGAAGCTAAGGACCTGTCACCTGTCTTGTAAATAGGTATTACATTTGCCATTTTTCACTTGTCTGGCACTATGCCAGTTTGTAGTGATAAATTGAAAAGATTAGCCAAAGATATGCTAAGTTCCTCTTTACATTCCTTTACAACCCTTGGAAACGGTTCATCAGGGCCTGGGCATTTGTTAGGTTTTAATTTCTCTATTTGTCTGAGGACCATGTCACTAGTTACCCCAATTGACAAGGTGGACAGAGACAGGATGGTTCCAGAGATGGGACACAGCAATAAGGGGTCACAATTGGAAGTTGAAGACTCAGATGAGTCACAGGGATGTTAAGAAGTATTTCTTCAGTCACAGACTTGTCAGGAAATGGAATAGTCTGGGAAGTGATGTAGTGGAGGCAGGATCCATACATAACTTTAAGAAGAGGTATGATAAAGCTCATGGACCAGGAAGAGTGACCTAGTAGCGACCAGTGAAGAGGCGGGGATAGGAGCTGTGAATCGACCCCTACAACCACAACTAGGTGAGTACACACACACACACACACACAACGCCCCGATGGCATGGTGGCTAGCGCTCTTGCTTCACGCACGGAGGGCCCGGGTTCAATTCCCGGCGGGGCCGAAACATTTCGAAGTGTTTCGTTACACACACACACACACACACACACACACACACACACACACACACACACACACACACAACACAACACACATACATAAAACAGGCCTATTCACACATCCTAGACAAATTAACACACACACACACACACACACACACACACACACACACACACACACATACACACACTATATATATATATATATATATATATATATATATATATATATATATATATATATAAGCTTGATTCTATTACATTTTGTTCAACTATGGCTGTACTTGTGCAGCTTTCTAGGCCTTTTGAAAATAAATAGGCGGTTAAAAAAAATTTCATTTGAATAAACATAGCATTAGAGTGTTGCCCAGTTCTAATGCTGTATTTATCTTGCTGTAATCTTAGTTGCAAGACTTTTTCAAGTTTGCCCAAATTAAAATTTATTGCATTTTGTACCATGAATCTTGTAGTCACAGCCACCAGCAATTTATGTGTGGAGAGTTCTTAGTTAAATAGTTTGTATATAAAGATTTTTAATATAACTTTGATTTTGAAATTTTTTACAGAGAGGAAATATCAAGTAAGTTTTTGGGGGTATGGCAGAACCAACATTTTCTTAGTTGAGTGTCCTTCTTGTCCTATAAGTGTCCCTTGTCCTATAAGTGTCCCTTGTCCTATAAGTTTCCCTTGTCCTATAAGTGTCCCTTGTCCTATAAGTGTCCCTTGTCCTATAAGTGTCCCTTGTCTTATAAGGGACAAGGGACACTTCTTCGAGGGCTGAATGTCCCTTTAGCCCACCTCTAAATTGTTTCTATGTTCATTATTTCGATTTAATAAGAATTACACAAATTATATCATACATTGTGGGAAGTGTGATGAAAGCCATGTGGGCGAAACGAGGCACTAGAATGAGAGTATACAATTAAGCCTGAAAAAAACACAGGGACGTCATGGACACATAACGAGAACATTGTATCAACATCCGTGGTCCAAGACTCTTTAGTCTGCTACCAGCAGAAATCAGAAACATCGCTGAAACAAGTGTTGAAGTTTTCATGAGGAGAATAGATCGTTAAATCCACCATGTGCCAGATGAACCAGGCTGTGGTTACTATGTGGGCCAGCGGAATGCCAACACCAACAGCCTGGTTGACCAGGCAATCAAACCGGGTTGCGAGAAAAGAAATAGTCTCTTAACCGGTCCCAGGTATATTGTAGGTGTTTCTGTGTGCGCAGCCACCTGTGTGCACCACCATCTGTTTGCTCCACTACTTGTGTGCACCACCACCTGTGTGCACCACCACATATGTGCACTGTTAGGAGCCATATGTAAGGGGACTATTAGAGACATTAATAATCAATGACATCTCGTTTCTGTGTAGTGGAGTGAGTATGAAAGAGAGAGAGAGAGAGAGAGAGAGAGAGAGAGAGAGAGAGAGAGAGAGAGATTACCCTGGTTACTGATTACCAAGCAAACCTAAGAATTCGTAACAACGATGTTTGGGTGGGGTGTGGGAATGTTGGCGAGTGGGCATAGGTTGTGGGTGTGTTTGTGTGTGGGCGTGGGTAGGGTGAGACTGAGAATCCCACATAGAAACCGCCCTAATACCCCCTTAGCCGAAGTTTCAAATTGATTTAACAGTGTGGAAGTAGAAGGTAGTGAGGTGTAAGGAAATTAGAGAGCGAGAGAGGGGAGAGTGAGGGGAATAAGTAAGGAGTGAGAGATAGAATGGGTGAATGAGGGAAGAGACAGTGACTAAGAAAGAGGGGAGAGAGAGGTGTCATCTGAAGGGTAGGAGGGGAGGAGGAGGTCGTGAGGGGTTGTAGCGCTGAGAGGGATGGGGTAGGGGGAAAGGAGATAACTGGAAGATGAGGGGATGCAGTGAGGGATCTCAGGAGGACAGAGAAAGGAGTACAGGGAGTAATATGTGTATGGAAGATGAGAGGGAAAATAGGTTGTCTGAAGAGTGAGGGGGGAAGGAACAGTGATGGGAGAGGAGCAGTGAGGGGAAAGGGGGTGATCTTGGAGGGAGGAGAGAGGAGGATATGAGGTAGGGAGTGGGTGAGGGAGAAAGGGAATGAGAAGATGGAGAAGACGTGAGGGATAATTACGTAAGTGGTAGGGAGAAACAAGTTTGCCTTAACTTTGAAGAAGTTGATGGAGTGAGCCAGGGAGGGAGAGATAGAGGAAGAAATCTAGAGGAAGTACATGACAGTACATTAGAACACATGAGAGTACATGGTAGCATAAGAGTAGAGTGGTGTAAGGAGGGAGGCAGTGAGAGGCAGCAACAGCAGCGGTGCTGGTGTTGTGGTCCCAGCTGTGTGCTTACAGGGTCCTGGGGGGATTAGGGAGGGGAATGAGCAATGCAAAGAGGAGGAGGATAGGTTGGGATGAAGGGAGGGAGGCTGAGAAAGGCCGGGCGAGGTAAGGAAGGGGGTGAAGAAGGAAGTGTCAGAGGTTAAAAGGAGAGAGAGAAAGAGGAACAAAGAAAGTCCGAGAAACAAAATGAATAAGATCATACAAGAGTTCTGGCCAGACAGAGAGCTACCACGGGAGGGCCACCAGGGCCATGAACCCAACTCCAAAATCGACTCCAGGTAAGCAGTGAGACCAACTCCTGCTGTTTGGTGAAACAGCAGCCACTGCTAGGAACGCTGCTAGGGACCTCAGGAAATGCTGAAACAGTATTATTCAGAGCCGATTTAATGGGGACTCGTCACGGAGCTGCCGATTTTGACGAACCAGCTTTGAGAGGCTTAGCGAACACGGTTCGGAAATCCCAATTTAATGACCCTCGATTTTAGGAATCCATATATATATATATATATATATATATATATATATATATATATATATATATATATATATATATATATATATATATAGGGATGGGGTCCACCTCTGGTGTAAATTTTGGGACCCAAAGCCACGGAGAAGTGGATAAAAAGGCTTCAAGGAAGAATATTTAGATTTCTTTCTGAAGCCATTTGAATATTCCACTTCCCCTACCACCCCATCTTTTGAATATATATAAAATTTATTTCAAGACAAAATACATTGACAAGAATACAATAGGGAGTAAAACAACATAGATAACAACTCAGAGCTACATGTCAAATACTTCTATATATATATAGTTCCCTTCGTTATTAATTATTTATTTTGTCATGACTAATTTTCTCTTGACACCATTCTCTTAGGGCTTCGTTTTCGGTCTATATCTCAAGAATACCTCAGCGTATTGACTTGAAACTTAGTGTCTTGAGTGTTCATAAAGCGAAGCTTTGGTCTGTTTAACACTGAGAATGTAGTGTAGCCTCTTCGTTGAAGTCACCTAGCAGTAGGTGTGCTAGATATTACGCACCTAGCAGTACCTGTTCTAGGAATAATTCACCTACATGATTTGTATGATCCTGACGGATAAATCTTCTACTTTGATTTGCGTTCTGATGTGTTTGATTTTTAATAGTGATACGGTGATTAGTGGGTTGATTTGAGTCGTGATTGTTATTAATTTCCCCGTGAATTGTATTATTATTATTGTGATTATTATTAACCGTGTTGTAATTCATGATTTGGATTGTTGATAGTTTTAAGGTGATTCGCGTGCCTATTTGTGTGATTGTGAGTGATTCTACGAGTGTTGATGCCGGGTTTAAGTTGAAATTGATGATACTGATAAGTTAATTAATAATAGAAGAGGTATTAACAGCGAGAGGGTTGATTACATTGTCAGTCTGCCGTAAAATGAGTTAATTTGTTACCCTTGCTTTATTAGTGTGGCGGAAAGGTGAGTTTGGGGAATGTTTGGTGTAGCGGTGGTTGTTGTTGTGGTGGTAGTGGTGGTGGTTGTTGTTGAGGTGGTGGTGGTGGTAGTTATGGTGGTGGTTGTGGTGGTGGTGGTGGTTGTTGTTGTGGTGGTGGTGGTGGTAGTTATGATGGTGGTGGCTGTGGTGGTGGTGGTTGTTGTGATGGTGGTTGTTGTTATTGTGGTGGTGGTTGTTGTTCTGGTGGCGGTGGGTGTGGTGGTGTTGGTGACTGGGGTGGTGGTGGTGGTTTCGGTGATTGTTTTGGTGGTGGTGGTTGTGTGTGATGGTGGTGGTGGTGGTGGTTGTGGTGGTGGTGATGGTGGTGGTGGTTGTGGTGTTGGTGGTGGTTGTGGTGATGGTGGTGGTGGTTGTAGTGGTGGTGGTGATGGTGGTGGTGGTTGTGGTGTTGGTGGTGGTGGTTGTGGTTGTTGTGGTGATGGTGGTGGTGGTTGTAGTGGTGGTGGTGATGGTGGTGGTGGTTGTGGTGGTTGTGGTGTTGGTGGTGGTGATGGTGGTGGTGGTTGTGGTGTTGGTGGTGGTGATGGTGGTGGTGATATAGGTTGTCACCAGGGCTAGGTGTTAGGTGTTACGTAGGTGTTAGGTGTTAGGTGTTACACAGGTGATAAAGGGTCGACATGTATTACATAGGTGGTAGACAGGTGTTAGACAGGCTTGTAAAGCCCTCACCTGAGCGAAACATCGTTATTAAGCTCTCCCTTGAGCGAAACATCGCTATAATACTAGCATGCATTCTTTTGCGTGTCCTGTCTTCCATTTACAACCGGCAAAGACAAGGCAGGACGTGTCATATCGTGTCACCCCGTGCCACTCCGTGTCCCACTCATTTGCAAGTCAAATGCGTCGTAACTCGTTCATTTGCGTCCGACAGATGACGTTAAATTGTCGGAGCGTCGAGCTTGTCGAGACCGAGAATTAATTGTGAGGATGTTTTGTGTGTGATTTATGCTACGTCTGTAGACGCTGTTACTGCTGTTGTTGCGTCTGAGGAAGACGTTGTTGCGTCTAGTGACGCTCCTGAAGCTGCTGTTGTTAGGCTGAGGAAGATGTTGTTGCGTCTGAGGAAGATGTTGTTGCGTCTAGTGACGCTGCTGAAGCTGCTGTTGTTGCGTCTGAGGAAGACGTTGTTGCGTCTAGTGACGCCGCTGAAGCTGCTGTTGTTGCGTCTGAGGAAGACGTTGTTGCGTCTAGTGACGCTCCTGAAGCTGCTGTTGTTACGTCTGAGGAAGATTTTGTTGCGTCTAGTGACGCCGCTGAAGCTGCTGTTGTTGCGTCTGAGGAAGACGTTGTTGCGTCTAGTGACGCTGCTGAAGCTGCTGTTGTTGCGTCTGAGGAAGACGTTGTTGCGTCTAGTGACGCTGCTGAAGCTGCTGTTGTTGCGTCTGAGGAAGACGTTGTTGCGTCTGGTGACGCTGCTGAAGCTGCTGTTGTTGCGTCTGAGGAAGACGTTGTTGCGTCTAGTGACGCTGCTGAAGCTGCTGTTGTTGCGTCTGAGGAAGACGTTGTTGCGTCTAGTGACGCTGCTGAAGCTGCTGTTGTTGCGTCTGAGGAAGACGTTGTTGCGTCTAGTGACGCTGCTGAAGCTGCTGTTGTTGCGTCTGAGGAAGACGTTGTTGCGTCTAGTGACGCTGCTGAAGCTGCTGTTGTTGCGTCTGAGGAAGACGTGGTTGCGTCTAGTGACGCTGCTGAAGCTGCTGTTGTTGCGTCTGAGGAAGATGTTGTTGCGTCTAGTGACGCTCCTGATGCTGATGCTGCTATTGTTGCGTCCGAGGAAGATGTTGTGTCTAGTGACGCTGCTGCTGCTATTGTTGCGTCTGAGGAAGATGTTTTTATTTTTTGTTGCGTCTAAAAATGCTTTTCCTGAGCAGTGTGTTAGATCCGCAGCAGAGGGTGTTATTATTAGGGTCATGACCCCAGTTGGCGCACACAACAACAGCAACAACAACAACAAGAAGGATAACAATAACAATAACAACATCGACAACAGCACCAACAGCAAGAGCAAACAACAATAACAGCAAAACCAATAACAACAACAACAACAACAATAATAGCAACAACAGCCACCCAGGACTACGCCTACACTTCTGACGTGTATCCTAACGGCATGTATAACCGCGTTATATATTCCCACGTC